>JAECUM010000644.1:0-133785 GCA_016617855.1 Megalonaias nervosa
CTACACTGAATTGTGTGTAAATTTTTGGCCATTAATATATGTGCAACAGAGTTTTTAAACTGTTTTAACATGTACTTGTCTCTTTCAGCAAATTTTGGCAGGTGCAGTGAAGATAGCAGATAAAGTAGAGAACAACAAAGCTTCAGTGTTAGTTCACTGTAGTGATGGCTGGGACAGGACTGCACAGGTATGCTTGTTTAGATAACTGGCTAGTACTTGATCTAATTTTGTTGACATGTCTTAAAGTCGGAACTCGAGATCAGTACAAACTCCAGTTTTGTTAATTTGTCTTAAAGATTAACGTCTTAATGTGTGATGGTTTAGGCAAGTACTGGTCTCAAGTTTGCTAACATGACTTAGAGGTATGTCTAAAACTGATAAAACTTGTATTGTGGGGTTGTGTGTCAAAGATTACAGCTCAAAAATTGAACTGTTTCTGTGCTTAAGCTCACTCAATGTGTGTGTGTGCATGCATGCATGCATGTACGTGCATGCATGTCCCAAAAGTACATTTTAGGGATGGTCACAGGGGCACTGCTATTACAAGATTCATATAACAAGAGCTCCAGATCCTTCCATCTTTTGCAGGGAAATCCAATTCTAAATAAGCAAACAGACACACAGCTATACTGGATTTATCAGCTGCACAAGTCCTCAATTCACCATCATTCAAATGTGATGTGTAGAAAATAAAATGTTTCTGCATTGGCAGATCAGTAGACTAATCTAACATAATCCCAGTAATCTTGCCTTCAGTTCTGATATCATCCTTTCCACTAATAGATCTGCATACATGCTAACCATTAAGCTTTTGGCATAATCATTACATTTTTTTTCTCACCAGATTACATCTTACGCTAGACTTTATATGGATTATGTTTTTTTGTACAGTAAGAAATATTTTAAAAAGCAATAAAAACATTGTCCTTTTTATTATCATCTCTTTAATTTCACTCATGTAATTTTGAGAATATTCTTAAGAAGGTGACTGTTGCATAAGAAAAGCATAAGAGTATTTCTCTTATTTGCTATTTATAGCAACTGTTTATGATATATATCTAAGAAAACAGATGGGTTTCTTCATATGTGAACTTTGCCTCATGCGTTCATTTTATTGATAAGTTAGTTGGGTAGTGATCCAGTCTATACTTTCAAAGAAAATGGCACCAGATGTTAAGTAAAATGCTTTAGGGTTGGAGTTGTGGCAAAATACAAGCACAGCAAAGTCACAAGAGATAATCATGAGATGTGACTTGCATGTCCACATTACACCATGGAATGCGTGTGCATCAAGGGCTAAAGATGTGTGGTCCAATATCTAAAAGGAACAGTTTTAGGATTTAGAATCATCCAAAAAAGGACATGTTGAATATTTATCCAAATTTGGCATCAATGGAAAGCATTATGAGAGACATAAAGATGCTGTTTGCACCCACTGCTGATACTGTGGAAGCTGTGGCAAACGATTCTACTCCTCCGTTGTTTAAGTCACAGAAATTCTGTCTTCAAAATTGTCATTGAGCAATTTGGACAAAACTGTAACAGATTCTACTTCATTTTAGCAGCCCATTGGGCATAAATTCCCACCCACCACTTGAGCATGGCCTTAGTGTATTTGAAATTGGGCATGTGGGATTGTAATCTGAATTCACTAAGCAACTAGGTCCACAAGTCATATACAGTATGCCATATGCAATCCCAGCTGCCCAGCAACTGGTCTAGCCATCTAGATGACTAGTGTATAGGTTTGTTGGGTGTGACTTAGTAATTTCAGAATTGGGAACCACACATCGGTTGACAGTTTCAGCATCAATGATTGGTCACTCAGCAGACCAAACCTGACAACACAATATGACAGACTGGCCTCATAATTTATGCCACCCATCCTGGCCACACAACCTGTCATTCCTGCACCACTGGCTCTACTTATATTCCTGGCAGGTTGTGAGTGTATGTTATATTTATGATACAGTGTCATCATTGCTGGGTGATCTGTTAAATCTTTGGATATATGGCATACGGGAGTAGGACAACCCCGTGTCAGTGAGGTCGATGAGACAGATAATCCAGAACATTCTGATCAAACTATGAAACTGTCTGAATTCAGTTTTAAAGCAGCAATAGAAGATATATATATATATATATATATTATATATAGTTATATATATATATATATATATATATATATATATATATATATATATATATATATATAATTTTGCTGCTTTCTGATTGACTCTGCCACCCACCCCACCCCCACCATGACAGTTAATAAAACTTATAAAGTTTAGGCCTAAATATATACTGTTGAAGATCAGTGTCCATCTTTCTGAAATTTCCTACAATTGGCAATGATTGCTGAAATTATTGGGCATCTCTCTGTTAAGATTAGTGATCCTGGTATTCAGGCTCCTTTGCATTGAGTCATTAACCCACAATTTTCTCACCCACTGCTGTTATCAACACAATTTCAGTTGACTCGTCATCACCATACAGTTGCAATACAGAATTTCAGCGGCAACCGTTAGCAGCATTTGAACCTGTCTCTATGGATTTAGTATGTACAATCGTGATGAAGAGTGTACCAAAGTCATGTGAACTTGATCCGATTCCGATGTCACTGCTGCTAGAGTGCTTAGATCCAATATTGCCTTCACTAACTGATGTTATTAATACCTCTCTCTCATCTGGACAATTCCCATCATTTTACAAAACTGCCATTGTAAAGCCTCTGCTGAAGAAACCAACACTCAACCATAATGATTTAAAGAACTACCGCCCAGTTTCTAATCTCCAATTCATGTCAAAAATCTTAGAAAAAGTTGTTCTATCCCAACTTGTATCTCATCTGAATTCAAACAGTCTTTTTAGCAATGTTCAGTCTGCATATCGCCCTTGCCACAGTACTGAAACTGCTCTTCTGAAAGTAGTTAATGACCTTTTCTCTGCTTTGGATAGCAGAAAGATTACAGTCCTCACTCTCCTTGACTTGTCTGCAGCATTTGACACTATAGACCATGATATATTACTTCACTGTCTCCAGCATGTATTGGGCATTCATGATACGGCCTTATATGGTTCAAGTCCTACTTGGTCATTGTCTGCAAATGATAAACACTCCAGCCCAGTTGATCTATGCTGTGGTGCTCCACAGGGGTCTGTTCTTGGACCTGTTCTCTTCATTCTATACACTCAGCCACTCTCAAGTGTCATAGATCATCATCCAGTGTCTCACCAATTGTATGCTGATGACACCCAAATATACAAATCTAGCCATCCAACTGAAGTTGAAGCTACCATCCAAGGCGTAGAGAGGTGCATTTCCGATGTGAAATCATGGATGACATGTAACAAGCTGCAGATGAATGATGATAAAACTGAAGCCATCCTGATTACAACACAAAGACTTTTTCATTCACATCCTTTACCTCAGACAATAAATATCAGCAACACCAACATTAAACTCACACAGTCAGTACAAAACCTCGGTGTTACTCTTGACAGTACTCTCTCATTGCACCAACATGTCATGAACATATGCAAGGCTGCACATCTTGAGCTGAGATGCATCAGCTCCATTCGCAAGTATCTTTCAGTTGATGCCACTAAAACACTTGTGTGTTCCTTAGTACTTTCAAGACTGGACTATTGTAACTCAATTCAGTCTGGTTTGTCTCAATATCTACTCCAGAAACTTCAAAAAGTTCAGAACACAGCTTCTCGGATCATCCTTAGAGTACCATAATCAGAGCATGCCTCTCCCCTGCTCTGCACCCTACACTGGCTATCCATATGATCCAGAATTAAACACAAAATTTGTTCTCTGTGCTACGTTTCACTGATGGGCTCCAGTCCAACATACCTATCTGACCTCACCCATGTGTACACACCTGCAAGATACTTACACTCCTCTTCTGACACTCGTATTCTCATTATTCCCACTATGAAAATGAAATCATATGGACAACGCTCTTTTGCATACCAGGGCCCAGCAACGTGGAACGAATTGCCCACTACACTTAGACACAAAGACACAGTGATCTCATTCAAGAGTGCTCTTAAAACTCACCTATTTCAACTGCAAGAACAGACTTAAAGACCTAATAATGTATCCTTACCTTAAATATTTACAGCATGTTTTCTGTTTCAAATTTCGTGGTGTTTGTTTTTATTTTTGCAATCATATCATTATATATGTTTTTTAAGTGTTGTCAAATGTTGTAAAGCGCTTAGAGCTTCTAAAGATTAGGCGCTATACAAAGTCCTCATTATTATTATTATTATTACATACCAGTGCTTACCACTCAGATGTGACTAATCTAGATAAAGGCAAAACTTTATAAGGCAGAGAAACAGGTGTTTCACACCACAGCAGAGTTGGTGAGGAATGTTGTGTTGGTTTCTTTAACTTAACATCACTAGCAATCTTTCATCTAGCTGAGAAGGCAGGAGTTAACTGCTTGTGAATCAGTGTGCCATGTTGCAAAGGTAGTCTGCAGGGCAACTCACCAGATGCCAACCAGCAGTGATTTGACATCCCTTCCAAACATTGGTAAACCTTTTGTTTCATCATAATGGATCAGTCTCTTTCTGACAGACAGTTAGGTGATTCAGTTCATTTTGGAGGGCTTCAGATCTCATTCATTCAGTTTCCTGTCCCCTTTCATCATCCCCCTCCTTTTTCATCATCCTTTTTCATTAAAGAGATTCCAGGCAGACATGTTACAGAAGGAGATACTGAAGTTCATCCAGAAACCAGACTACCCTGGATGATATTCTGCAAAAACATTCAGTAAGCTTAGTTGTAGTTTGGGATATGAGCAGTCTTTCCTCCCTCCTTTGCAGTTTAAGGTGGATAGAAAATATGGAAAAGTTAGACTTTGTCCATTTTCAGCATTTTGTTCTTCTAGGTACGAGTTTCTAACCCATCTCAACCAGGTTCTTCTTCCTGCTAAAATGCATCAACCATATTGTCTATGCATTGGAGACGTCTGCCAGGACATACACTATGGTGGTAGAGTTTCTTAAATTCTCAGCCAGTTCCATGCAGCAGCAGACTTGCTGACTCTGAGCCACCTTTACATGCACCTTCTGCCAATGTCACAATCTATCACATTGGTGCCTAATCTTGGGTCATTTTGATCAGCAGATTATGATCTCTACTGAAATTAAACACTTCCAGCTTCAGTGACAGTGAGTGGCTAGTGGCAGGAATACCACTGGAAACTCTTCAATGGGAAACCACAGTCTATACAGACACCAGTTCGTCGGTTTGGTAGGCACACTTACTACCATGTTTCTTGACTGTCTCCATCAGTACAAGAGATGGCTCTTCATATAATCTCCTTGGAATGAAAACCAGTTTCTGTGCCTCTTGTACATGGAGGGAGGACATCCAGGGAAAGACAGTTTTAAGGTTTCGATAAAGTCAGACAGCATGGTCATGATGAATTGAAGACAAAATCATTGGAGCTGTGCATTTGGGTATGAGAGTTCCTCCATTGCTGTGCCCAATTCCATATACAAGTCTGACACATCCTGAACAGTCTTAATGCCCTGGCAAATCTATTAAAAAGGATAGGACAACTGCTTCATTTTGAGTGGTCTTTCCATCTAACCATCATATTATGGAGCTAACTGATACTAGACTTAATTGCAGTAGTGTGGAAGAACAAACTGTCCACTTTCATCTCTACATTTTTGGACCCAGAGACACCCTGTCAATCAGCTGGGAGGGGATGTGGGTCTGAAGAGAGCTGAATTCATTTGGGCCACTGGTAGCTGCCCTGACAATTACCACACTTATTCATGACAGCGTAATCTCAGTTCCAAGCATGGCCTCATAGCTTTCACTGCATTCACCCAGGGAACATTTGCAGGACCACACAGGGATCATTTTTGTATGAGTATAAATATATAATCTTTGTGCTGCTTTAATGCTCCTACAGGGTGACGTGTATAGATTGGATGTGATGGATATTTTCCTTCTCTTATCTATTCCCCTAATGTTAGTGGGATACCCAAGTGAATTAGCTGATTGGTTTGTGAACAGTAAAAGCCGCCTCATGCGCATTTTATATTAAATATCAAAGTTGGTAGATATTGAAGGGTTTAAGTATTGCCACTGGGCATCTTGGGAGATGTCTTTATTGATTCTTTGTTGCCTTGTGTGGATGTTATTTTTATATGAACACACACACACACACACACACACACATGCACACACAAATTTATGCATGGGTGCCACATGTGCATCAACCAAAGGGAAGAGCATTTGTATGGAAAATCAGCATGGCTTTTTGCCCATTGTCTATCCTATCATATTGATATAAAGAGTATTTTTTCTTAATAATTGGAATTAATCTGTGCTGGTTGTTTAATTATGTTTTGCCAGTTTCATATCTATTACATATACCAAACTGTCCAACCTTGGGATCTTGTTTGTTTCTGTTCATCTTTCATTATCAGTTGCAGACATTGCATCATTTCTTCTGAAATCCCAGTTGTTTGTGCATGCTAATTTTAGGATATCGAAGGTAAATAGTTTTTGATTTTCCATGGAATGGATATCAAAGAAAAAAAAATAATAAAAATAATGTGTGGTTTTGTACAAATGTAAGATTTAGGATAACCAATCTTTTCCACTATATCTCTTTTCAGCTGACTTCCCTAGCCATGATGATGTTGGATCCTTACTACAGGACTTTAAAGGGATTGGAGGTTCTTATTGAAAAAGAATGGCTCAGCTTTGGACACAAATTTGCACAGGTAAATTGATTTCTCATTTAGTATCTGTAAATGTATGTATATGTACCTATCAGTAGTGGCTACCCATGCAAAAAGGTAACCTCTGTATGCAGTTCATCTTTCAAACTTGGTTTTGAATAAATACCATGCACTTAATACCATTTTTATTAGTAGTAGTAGTATACTTATGACACTTAGAAAAATTAAAGTGCAAAATATTGTCCTTTCTTTTGAAACTCTACCGGTTGATGTAAAAAAATTTAAGATGCAAGTATCTAAATACAGTTTTGCCACCCATCCTGATAATTGTTTTATGTTGCAGTTATATTGTATTCAGTAGAATTCATATTAAAGTACATATAATTTTAATGTAAGTTCAGATTCATTAGTATGGCTAGAATCTTAGTAATAATTCTTGATCCTTGACAAATCCACTCTTACTCTAATATCTCGATTAGCCTTTCATTGAAAAAAACCCAATAATAAATGAAAAGGTTGGAATTGCTGTTCTGTCGTCAGCAACACTATGTTATTGATCACCTTTTGTTATCTATATACTGTGTTATAAATCATTTACTATTTTGTATAATACTTACGACTGTTATCACATTATTATATCACACACAAATATCATGACATGTAAGGGAAATGCATGATGTTAAGACATCAGCATGTGCTTTAGAGTCGTTCAACAACACTTTTATGGTTCATTCTGAGAAGAGTCATTTTTGTCATGTGATGAATAAAACTATTCATAAGATGTCAATTCAGTAAAAATAATGCAGCTTGTTGGATGGTTAGAGTCTGTCACGTGCTAAGACTTTTAAAAAGTTACACTTGTTAAAATAATTTCATAAATTTTATGTGTATACTTGCAGAATATAATACACTTTTTATAAACATAAAACAATGGTATGTTGGGCTATGTGACTTGTCCTGTTTATATACATAATGAAATGTTACCATGAACTACATGACATTGTCTTGTTATATACATAAAGCAATAGTTCCATGGTCTATGAGGCATGATCTTTTTATATGCATAAAGTAATAGTACCATGGACCATGTGACTTGACCTATTTACATACATAAAGCAATGGTACCATGGACTATATGACTTGATCTTTTTATATACATAAAGCAATGGTACCATGAACTACATGACATGACATGACCAAGTTACATACACAAAGCAATAATATCATGGACCATGTAACTTGATCTTTTATAATCATAAAGCAATGGTACCATGGACTACATGACATGATCTTTGATATGCATAAAGAAATGGTACCTTGGACTATGTGACTTGATCATTTTATTTACATAAAACAATGGTACTTTGGACTATGTGATATGATCTTCTGTTTCTAGAGAGTTGGACATGGAGAGGATAAACACTCAGATGCTGACCGGTCACCAGTTTTCCTTCAGTTTATTGACTGTGTTTGGCAGATGACCAGACAGGTCAGTATCATCCACTATTTATCAAACAGTACTCCATATCTTTTTCTGCAGAATGCTTTCTTAGCTGTAAGTTGGGACTTGAAGTAACTGCCAGGTAGTTGAAATTTCTTGCAGAAAAAAATACTGCCATTGTTCAGTTACTCAATTGTACAAGAAATGATTGGATTTATGGGATTTGTCATTCTTGCTCTCATGCAACTTAAGTCTTCACCCATTATATATCAGTATTGTTTTCAAATATTCTCCATTGCTGGTTTTCTTTTTTCAATCCGATGAATGTTTCTTTTGATGCCAAATTATGCATTCTTCAAGTTCTTCTTTAGAAATCGAGTCACATGTATAGCATTAACACTCAAAAATATCTTAGCAGTTGGCAAAAACAAAACAAACCTCAAAATGTACAGTTGCCAAATTTTTATTGTTGCTGTTGAATTGAATCAACCATCTTTAAACTTTGAAAGCTGGTACCAATATGTTAGCTGTATGAAACTGATGCCAAAATGTTAGTTGTATGATATATGATGCCAACATGTTAGCTGTATTAAAGATGGTTATATCATGTTAGATGTATGAAAGATAGTGACAATATGTTATTTGTTTGAAAATTGGTGCCAACGTGTTACCTTTATGAAAGATGGTGCCATTGTGTTAGCTGTATGAAAGGTGATGCATACATGTCAGCTGTATAAAAGATGATGCCAACATGTTAGCTGTGTGACAACTGGAGTCAGCATATTTGCTGTACAAAAGCTGATGTCAACATGTTAGCAGTGTGAAAGCTGGAGTCAGCATGTTTGCTGTATTAAAGATGATGCCAACATGTTAGCTGTATAAAAAGTTGATGTCAGCATGTTAGCTGTGTGAAAGCTGGAGTCAGTATGTTTGCTGTATTAAAGATGATGCTAACATGTTAGCTGTATAAAAGCTGATATCAACATGTTAGCTGTGTGAAAGCTGGAGTCAGCTTGTTTGCTGTATTAAAGATGTTGCCAACATATTAGCTGATGAAAGATGATGCCAACATGTTAGTTGTATGAAAGATGATACCTATATGTTATTACTGTTTTACTTTATAACATTAAATATTCACTAACATACAAGTTTTCAAGGAAATCTTATTTTATCAGAATTTATGACACTTAAATTAGTGTTAGAAAGATTCAAATATTATAAACAAATCTTGAAGTCTATCCAGACAGTTGCTGTACCTTGTAACTGGAGTTGTAGTTTTCTCCTCTGCAGCATTTAGCCCAATCTACATCTGATTAAATAACAGCATTTAGCCCAATCTACATCTGATTAAATAACAGCAGTATTGCTAAAGTTTGCATGAAAATGATTAAATTTTTTCAGATAGTTTGAATTTTTAAATCAGCCTTTTGTATCGTCATGCAGACACTATCATATCATTTTCCATTCCACACAAATGAGCTGGCTAATGTTAACCTTACAAAATCATTGTCACTAGGACATTTGTTGGTTACAGTGAGCCCTGACATGTTTCTATTTTTGCATAAATGAATCAGTTTGTACTTGAATAAGTGATCTCGTTCATGCTATTATGCAATTTTCAGATACATTAATAAGCAACCATTTTACAAAGTGGGTCATTTCTTTGGTATTCATTCCTTCTCAAAAATAGATTCACCCTGCATTGCAGCATGCAATTTGGATGAAGCTACTCATGATTACACGGTACCAAATTCATGATGCAGGATTAACATTAGCTGTGCCATTCACTTGGAATAGAAATATATATGATGGTGTTCGAATGGAAATGAGAAAACAATGGTTTAAAAATGTTGAAAGAATTAAATCATTGTCACGCAGATGTTTGCAATATTGTGCTTTTATTTTGTTGATGATAGCTGCCAATTAATGTTTTGATTATATTTTGTAAAATGTACCTCCTGTTTGATGCAAATCTTGTTATTTTAGGTATGATGAATCTATTTTGACAGAATAAAGCAACATTAAGTTGCATTTTTTACCACGGAAACCATAAATACAGATTTTGTATTAAAATCTTACAGACATCTGGAATTTACAACAATTTTAAGTTGCTAATATGCTACAATTAAGGATTTACTAAATTGAATGATCCTGCTGTTGGAATTCATTTGGCCATGTAACTTACCCTGGTTTCCATGTTATGAAGCAATTGAGAGTGGATGATTCCCCCTTCTCAGCAGAATGCAAGTTTATTAACCTGTAAAATCTCTAACTCTCTATGAATGCACTGCCATCTCAGCTATCCAATCAGGTATCCCTAACACAGACCTATGCCACTTTCCCCAGGTTGTTGAAAGATATTTCTCCCTTTCTCTATTAAGTCACTATGTAGACATCCAGTAACCTTACTTCTTTTAGTGTCTGTTGGTCAAAATGGGTCCACATCTGAGCTATCCAAGCTAATGCTTTGAAAGTTCCTGTATTTTTCTCTCTGCATAGTTGGGGAGATGTGTCACAGGCTTCCTGCAAGGGATATATATACTTGGTAATATTTCACATGGTTGAACACCAGTCTTGTGTTAGGAGGTCATGGGTTCAAGTTCTGGTCTGTCCACACGTTTTTATTTGCCTGCCAAAAGGTGAAGCCATCTGTCTGCCATCTATTTGTTACATTTTTGGTTTGTTTTGCACAGTATCTTTAGTTTTATACCATCTGCCTTACGAAATTTTGCAGATGGCTTGCACTCGGACTGAAGAAGAAGCTTACTGAAGTAAAATAAAGGCCAGGGTCACTGTAACTGGGAAAAAAATGGTTTCCATACAGTAACACTAATACTACATCTCAGACCTGGACCATTCATTGTGGATGACATGTACTTGAACTGTGAAAACCTGGCAAACTTATAATGTAGAATATTTTTATTCCTGTTCCCCACTGATATATGGCACCAACCACCCATTGAACCACAAATCTAAGCCACGTGACACCAGTAAATGTAGTAGTCTGGCGATGATATTTTCAACTGTGACATATGGCACCCACCATGGAACCATATATAATTAAGTGACACCAGTGAATGTAATAGTCTGGGAATATAAGTTGGGAATTAATGGAGACACAGATATGTGTCTTTGAAAAAGCAAGGGAAACTTTCATCAGAGTGGGTCGGAAACCCCAGTCATGATAGTTCAGACAGTTGAGAGCCTATCTTGAGCTATGGACATCCTGGTTTCAAGACTGACTCTGGCAGGTCATTTTTCTTAAGCACATTCATAAAATTGATGGCTACAAGATGAAATGAAATTACAGTTGACAGGTGCATGTTTGGAAAATGAATCATTCTCAAGGTTTAACATAATTTCAATCATATCTTTAAATATTCACATTTGTAACAACTGATTTTCTTTTCAGTTTCCAAATGCCTTTGAGTTCAATGAGCATTTTCTAGTTACCATATTGGACCACTTGTATAGCTGTCTGTTTGGCACTTTCCTCTTCAACTCAGAGCAGCAGAGAGTCAAAGAAATGGTAATGTTGATTACATATCTCATTTTAGCACATTAATGTTTCAGCAAGACTTTCTGACACTGATGTCTTCTGTTCACGATGTCAGAAGTGGCAGCATGTTAAAGTTTTTGTGAACCCTATAACTCTAAAACTATCCATTGGAAATTGATGAAACTTGCTATACTTAATGTTCATGGGATGAAAGAATGCTTTTTGTTTCAATAAAGTAACTTTTTATCTAAAAGTTAGGGGTGGGGAGGTCAAAGGTAATCCCCTGTATTGCCAGATAGACAATTATCCATTTTTAGCTCTGCTGGTCATAAATGGGATGGTCTCTTGTCCATTGTTTGTCCATCATATGTTTTCTGTCAGTCCATTAACACAAGTTTGTTATTGCTACTTGTCCTAAACTACATGCAGGATTCCTTTGAAACTTTATACACACATTCATCCCATGGTCTAGTTGGTCCTAGTTGAAAACGGTGCTGCTCACTTATCAGATAAGGCCACCAGAGTGGTCATCTTGAAAATCTTATTGCTATTCCTCCTGAATGAATGGTCATATCAATATGGGGTTTTCACTAAAAGACTTCTTTTGATGTCTACTTGGTCCAAAATTAATATGGTGCTGATTCAATGTCCAGTATGGCTGCCACAGCAGCCATCTTTAAATCTTGTTTTTGCTATTCATTCTGTCAGAACGAATAGTCACATTAACATGGAGTTTTCACTAAAAGACCTTTTATGATATATAGTTGGTCCCAAATGAAAAGGATGTTCTTCTGATGTCAAACATGGCACCTTAGTTGCCATTTTGAAAATCTTGTTATCACTGCTCCTTTTGTATCAGTGAGGGCACTGACATTGGGTTTTCACTAAAGCACTTGAAAAAAGTGCAAAACTGACCACTAAGATAAGATTACTTTTATGGTGGAGTATTGAAAACCAGACCTAATTGACCTTGAAATCAAGTCAGAGGTCATTGCTTGCAATTTTGTTTGTAACAAAACATGAATAAAGTGATGTGTATGTGAATTTGACCAGACATAGTTGCATTCCAGTGAACAGGGGGCCCAGATTGGTCGAGTGGTTTAAGGCACTCACCTTTACAGATCTCTCACACATAATCACCTCTGAGTGAGTTCAGGTATTGGCTTGAGAAAGCTTGCCATTAGCTTCTCATGGGTCGGTGGCTCTTCCAGGGTTCTTCCTCCACCAAATATGCTGTCCACCATATATGACTATCCTGTGCTGAAAAATGGCATTAAATCCCACAAAACCAAAGCAGATCCAATAAACTAGTTGATAACCAGCACTCTGATATTGATTCATGGTCAAAGGTTCTTATTCAGGCCTTTAGCTATACTGGCTTGCGAGCGTGATAACACAAACAAGTAGGCAAAGTTTTGTTTTGTTGGGTTTTTTTTATATCAAATTCAGTGTGTGGATATATCTGACGTAGACTTTGAATGATGTAACTGAAATAACTGTTTTGTTTTCAAGAAAATGTTTAATTCTAGAATGATTAACAGAACATAGCACATGGGTTATATATATTAACATTTTGACAAGTTGAATGATTTTCATGTTCAAGGTCAGTGGACATGACAAAGAATTTTGTCCTGCACTTACAAGTATCATGTGAACATGTTAATTCAGACAATGAGAAAATATTTTGTTACCAAATTTTGTTATGCTGGAGTTTCTCAATATTAGAGACAGTTTCAGCACTCAGCAGTTAAAAGAATTCCTGGAAATTCTAGTCTTTTTGAGGGACTTTAAAAGAAAATTACATTTATATAGATAGGCCTGAGACTTTAAACCAGATTTTCCAATGTATGTGAAGTGTCCATGTGGATGATATAGATAAGGGTCAGAGGTCAAGGTCAGTTTTTTTGTAGTTTCTAGGGATATATTGTCAAAAGTTTTATGTAGTAGTTATATCTTAACATTTTCCACAAACAGTATATTGTCAGGTTTGTCACATGTATCAAGCAAACAGAGGAGATAAAACATCAATAACATAATACTGGTCAAAAGGTCAAAGGTAACAGTTAAAAGGGTTATTTGATACTGTGTTGTTAATGCCACGTTGACATTTTCACAAGCAAGACAATAAATGGATGTATTTTGCAGTATATACAGCTAAAGTCATGTGTTGTATATACAAGGCAGTTCCTGCTAATGGTCGTGCATTCAGGTTCTCAATCTGCCAAGGATGCAATGCATATGTGACCAATTTTGTGTCCTTCATTTTTCATTTGTAGGTCATTCTTTATCTATAATTAGATTTTTTGGTGGGGTTGTCATTGTTACAGATTATAAAGAAATTATGAATGTAATGTAACTGATGTCCTTTTTTCAGAAGGTGAGGGAGAATACAAAGTCACTGTGGTCATTCATCAACTATCAGATGGATGACTTTATCAACCCACTGTATGCAGAGTATTTACACCAGCATGTCTTGTTCCCAGTGGCCAGTATGAGGAGACTGGAGATATGGACTGGTTACTACTGCAGGTGGAACCCTAGAATGAGACCGCAGGTGGGTGGCTTTTGTTGACTTGGAGGGATTTCAATCCCTCCATGCTTATGGCATAGTGTTTCATTCTTTGTTGACAAATATAGTTTTTATTACTTAAATAGTAACCAACTTTATGGTATTTACAAAGTATATTTTCCCCAACTTTTCATGATGGTTGTTTTTAGTGTCAGTTTAAGGTAACTATAATTTAGGTAAATGATTAACTTCATAATATTTATCTGCTTTGCATCATGTTCCACTGTAACAATATTAGAAAATGCTTTTAAATGGAAATCCCAGTAATTCTTCTAATAATGTGGAGCCTAGGATGAGACCACTGGTGGGTGGTTTTTGTCTTGCATGCATGGTTGTAGTAAAAACCAGCTCAGACACATCCTCAACAGTTGCCTTAAGGGGCCGGGTACAGTTATCAGTATCCTGTCTTATTTCATCCATGTATCAGACAACTGGCATCAGCATTGATGATCCATCAACCTTTATCCAGTACCAGCCTTCAAATGCCATTACAGACCCATGCCTGACAACTCCATCACCAGTCCCATCATCAGCAATGGTAACGATACAGTCCCAGATGCCTGACAATATGTACAGATCATAGGTTATTCATGCAGGGACGACCAAACAGCTCTTTTACTGGCACCATTTCAGTCACACCCAGATACCTGTTTTGGCAACGATACAATCCTAGATACCTGGCACCAGTCACAAAACATCACCAGGTCCCACAGTGAGTATTGAATAGTTCCAGTATTGGTCCCAGCTCTGTTACATCCCAGCACTGGCTGTTACAGTCATAGTTGCCTGGTACCATTGTTGCACTGTTGGTTCCTTCACATGAAATGCAAGACAGCTGCAGTGCCAGCCCCACCTCTTTCACATTGTGGAATCATCTATGGTGACGTTTTAATCCTGGCATCATTCTCGATCTATTCATGATTCACTTAGTGAATGGATGGAAACAGTCTTTATCAGTGTCCTAGTTTTTCCTACAGTTCCTAGTATTTTGTCAGACTATTTTTTCCATACTTTTTCCAAAATAGCCCTACTATCCATACTTTTTTCAATTTTATGTTGAAAATCAATTACATACTGCATGAATGACTATAGCAATGTGAATTTAGGTATGATTTTTATGATACAGAGCTGGGCGTTTAAGGTTTATGCAGCTGTTTTGGTCATTTTGCCTTGTGTTTAGGCCATATATGACTTAGGATAAACACAGCACAACATCTGACATTGTAATTAATTAAAATTGATAGAAATACCTAAATTATGTTATGGTAATTACAGATAGGTACAAATTTTTATTATCCTTATTACATTTTATTACAGGAACCTATTCATCTGAGGAATAGAGAACTCCTAGTGCTGAAAGCACAGCTTCAGAAGAAGGTAGAAGAGCTGCAGAAGGAGCGTGAAGCCAAGAATGCCAGAGGGATATTACAGTCTCAACCAAGGGTTTCCTCCCCTGTCAATGTTTAGCCAATAGTGATTTTTCCTCAAACATAGAGATCCTATATACTGTGTAGAAGAAAACTAAAAGAATTTACATGTAATGTACTTGTTACTTACTACTACCGAACTTTTCCCCAGGATAATATTGGGAATGAAGTAGTAACACTTGGACAGACAATCAGATTTCTTCCATTATCAGACAAGTTTCCATCTTCAAGGCAAATCAGTCAAAATCTCCCACTCAAGAGATGAAATCATGGTAAAGTGTCCAAGGATTCAGGCATACAGTATGATATGAGATACTCTTAGGTATATCTTGTGGAAGGAGGGGATGGAGTACTGAATGTCAGGTACCTAGTGGACCAGAATCAACAATCCAGTTGCTGATTGTTCTCACTTGTCATCAGTCATTTCATTACTTGCGCATGCATAGCTTAGTTCCAGAACACCATCGTATATTGACTGAGTTTGGTGCTTGCAAGAAGTGTGTTGTGCTCATCAATTCAAATGTAACAATTTCTAGGTGCTTTTTATATCTTATATGCAGCTGTTGAGAAAATACACTTTCATGGGTATTTTGAGAGAGAGAGAGATTACTTGTTCAAAATAAATACCAGTTTCATCAGGTTTGGGTCTGGATTGAAAATATCTTGTTTATATTTATCTTTATGTTTATAGGGGTTTTTTGGTTGGTTGAACAGCACTTTTAACACATTACTGGTTATATCATGCCAAGGAAATGGGAGCCAAGTGCCTTTCCCAAGGACACACTGAGGCAGCTGATCCAGGCTGGCCTGGGTGGGTATTGAACTCATGACACTTGGTTTATGAGTCAGATGCTGTACCAAACTGAGCTGCCATGGCTTCCCTTTTAATTCTCGTTAAGACGTAATATATTCAAAAACATGTACTTAGATTAATTAGGTTGAAAATGTTTCTTAAAGACCACTATATATTGGAAAAATATATAAATATATCGCAGTCAAATCAGATCAGAAAAGTTGATGTTGATAAATAACTCGGGGGATTATTTCAGTTTTAACAAAGAACAAAATTGTCTATTATTCAGATATTTATTAGAACATTAAATTATGCTGTGTAATGAGTGAATATATATATATATATATATATATATATATATATATATCACAGTCTCAGTTACCTTTCTCTCTCTCTCTCTTAACTGATTTGTATGTCACAGTCTTATATTGGAAAGGCTATATACCAAAGTAAGATGTTCTATAAGGGAGGTAAATCCTTGTAGATCTCCAGATGATTGATTTAAGACAAAGATTGCATAATGAAACACAGAAAAAAGCTATTTAAGATATATATATTGAGTGCAATATTTCTTCTTGAAATATGTTACCCAATTATAATACCTTAGGAGAACTACTACTACCTTGCAAATCCAGCCCTCCCATATACTACTTTAGCTAAAGGGAGCTAAAATTTGTTTGCCAACTTATGTGGCAGTCAGGTAGAGTTAACTCTTCGTAGGTATAAGACTTAGAGGCAA
Organism: Megalonaias nervosa; assembly: GCA_016617855.1. Lineage (NCBI taxonomy): Eukaryota > Metazoa > Mollusca > Bivalvia > Unionida > Unionidae > Megalonaias > Megalonaias nervosa. The sequence continues at coordinate 17,195 of JAECUM010000644.1, forward strand.
AGCCTAAGAATACATCAGTTACTACTTCCGCTTGTGCCAAGAAACACACTCTCATCACAAGAGACCTTGCAAAAGCCAGAATGGAAAATGTGCCATTACAAGTTGGAGGAGTTTTTCACATCAAAGGAAAGCATATTTTTTCCAACTTTTTCTCTTTCTATCCCAGCAAAGTTCTGCCTTTACAGTTTGCTAACACTTGGTCTTTGTCACACATTTACGTACTTGCTCAGGGAGCCTAAGTGACTTCACATTAAGTATGGGCTATAGTTATTTTATGTATGTGCAAGTCTCTAGCACTTGTAAAATCCCCTAATATATGTGTAATACCAGTACTAACGGGTACATATTGGTGAGTTTCTGTTCCAAGTTTTTCGTACCATTCAGATGCCAACTTCAGCATTAATACTTGTACAGGCGGTCTGTGGGCTTTTTTTCCTACAGGTAATTGCCTCATTTTGGATATTGTCTCACCTACTTTGTACGTATCTATAATGGTGCCTCAATACCCCTTACATGAAGCCTTGAGTGTGTACATTCCTGTATTGCTTCCGTTCTGGTTGGACAGGTACGGGTAAGATATTTCTATACATGGTTTACTTAGTCACGTCTTGCTCATGCATGTTTCTATAGGCAATACTTGAGTCATGTTTATCTGCATAAGCATTCCATCATATTTAAAGAGCACTTAGTTACTCACATGGGTAGCCTATGTGACTTCACAAGATAGGTTCAAGCCACAATGTTTATATGTGTGCAGGTTTTTACGCCCTTAAGAAACTCCTTATATATGTATAATTCCATCATTTCTGGTACATACATGTGAGTTTGCTTTACCAAAGCTTCCTTAGCCCTGGAACGCCATGCATCAATGATTCTACATGTATACACCGTCCTTTACCTTCCCTATAGGTAGAGTTATAACAGATCATCTGCTATCACTTTTTTCCAGGTAATCATCATTTAGCCTCACCTCATGCAACCAAGATGATGGTGCTTGTTCTTAAGTACTGTCATCTGTTCTACACTATCCAATGGCATGGGAAGATTCAGCCTTCTGTGCTTAATTTAAGGATGTTTTCCACCTTTGACCCCCAGAGTGTTGTCCTCCTTCTCCCACTCCTTCAACAACCTGGACCAGAGCTTCAACAGCCATTGATCTGACAATGGCAACAGAAAAGTCTGACTTCATTTACTTATGTGGTCTGGAAGAGTTACAAACGTTCTGACCCACTTTCATCATCAGTTCGTTGGCAGTTCTACCCTTGCCACACACCAGTCTTTCATTTGGAAATCCCAGCAGTTGAGAGTGATATCGTCACTTTGGGGATAACAAAGCCACACTCCATATGTATGGATCAGATGGCCTTTAATAATGCTCAGCAGTTAGTGTGCAAAATAGTTGCCATGGCGTCGATTTTCGACTTTCATCTGTAGCTATCTTCCAACAGACAGAACATAGCTTATCTTCTTCCACTTCGAATACCTTAGGGCATGCATGGGAGTCGGTCTTAAGAATGGCCCGAGTACTAAATAGAGTCACTCAATATGCTTTGGCCAGTGCCAGAACCACAGCTACAAATTTACAATTTTTGGAACACAGCTTTGTGATCTCTGCCAGCACTTTCCCAAAGGACCACCATTAGGCCAACCTAAGAGCATAGCCATTATCCTCTAACTTTCTGTTTCATGGCCAGATTGAAGAAGTCCACAAACAAGCCACCAAGAAGACCAATTCCCCCCAACAACAACAACAACCACAGCATTGATACAGGGATAGTACAGGAAATCAACAAAAGGACCTAGGGCCAGTCATAGGACACAAACCACTGAAACCATCCTAGCAAAGCTTCACCCAGCAAAAGCCACAATTCTCACATACCAAAGTGGATATAGCACCAAGAGGGTCCTATCGTTTGTTCCAGACTTTTCTTGGTCCCAAAGGCAAATGGCATTCTGCATCTGATCATTGACCTATGTGCCCTCAATTGATTCATCCACACCCCTTGGTTTTCAATGGAAACACCACATCGCATTTTGAATGCCATCCTTGAGGGTGACTTCGCTATCAACATGGACTTAAACGGCACATACCTTCATGTCCAAAGACCATCTTCTCACCATCTGCACACAACTGAGGCATCATCTGCAGAATTGAGGCAACATAACTTGGCTCATAGCAGGTATACATCTACCAGTACAACTGCCTGAGATTACAGTCCATTCAGAGGCAAGTATGTAAGGTTGGGGAGCCCACCTACTACCATCCTTTTCGGGAAGCCAATGGTGCATGCTGTCCCCAGGAATGACATCTTCATATCAATAAATTCTGGAGATGACAGCCATTGTGAAAGCCTTTCACTGGTGGCAGGAATATTTGTATGGCAAGGCAGTTCTCATTCTGTCTGACGACTGTACAGCAGACCTGTTTACCCATCCGTATTTTACCGTATTTGTACGGAATAAAGCCCATCCGTACGGTCATATGGTCATTGATATGAAAATACGATTTGAGGTTGCATTTATTTAGTAAGTTTTTGAAATTAATTTTTAAGCTGTTTTTTATTCCATTTCCTTTCGTTGTATCGTCTCTTCGGTCCGCATCCGCAGTCTGTGCCACATCATTGATTTTAACATTCTCAACATCTGGTTGTTTAAACAAAGAAAATGCCGCTGCCAAGAAAGTTTCAGCACGAAACTGATGATGAAAATGGAAAGTCTAAACATAGAAAGCAGCATTTTCTACCAGTTCATAATACTCTGTGGCCATGCCTTAAACCATCATCTAAAGGAGAACATTTGGTGCTCTGCACTATTTGCAAATCAGACTTTTCCTGTGCACATGGTGGAAGGAATGACTTCACGGCACGTGGAATCAGAAAATCATGCAAAATTTTGAATCTTTAGTGAAGGGAAATAGAAATATTTTGTCAGTGATGAAGGGAAAGGAAGTCAGTGATCAACACATACTTCAAAAGCAAATAACACGTGCTGAGACAATTCTGTGTGAGTTGATCATAAATATGAATTTGTCATTGAGCACAGCTGACAAGTTAAAATGTTACAGATCAGAGATCCTCACTAGCCAATCAGACCATTGAGGCTCTATTGGTCCTGAAGTCAAAACCAAAGAATTTTACCAAAGAGTGGACAGATGACCAGTTGGATAGGATAAAGAGTGCCTATTATGTCACTGTTAAAAACCCATAGACTAAGCCTTCATTAAAATATTAATTCCACGTGGATCTGTTTGATATTGTTGACAAACTTTGTACAAAATAATATATGAAGCTCATTTCCATCCTAGTAAATGTTGACAAGCTGATAACTAGATTTTATGAAATAAACAAGATTTCCTTCACTTATCTAGATGAAGTTATTATTTTCTGAGTGGATGGATAGTAACAATGTCATAATGTTTTATATCAAGTCTTCCTTAACCATGTAAATTGTAGAGAATTGGCTTTATTTATAATGTTATGGATATGTGTGAAGCTGAGAAAACAAATTTTCTAGAGGAAGTAACAGAGGTAAATAACAGAATGAATCTGGGTATGTGGAGGTATTCTTTTGGTTTTATCACTATAATATAAGCAGGATTTTTAAGTCAGTGGTGTTCAATTTTTGCAGATTTTGCCTTGAAACATAGAATTGCCTGAATACCAGCTTCTTAACAAACTAGAAGTTATTTACAGAATATTGTATAGTCAGTATATCGTGCAATAATAAATAATGGTAATTATAGTGTATTGATAGTGTCTACTATTTGTGTGTTGTTTCACAGGTGATGTGTGTTGCGTTAAGATGTTGGAAACACTGAATGAAAATACTGACTGCCTTCTAAAAATACTGAGAGACATTGCTTAAAATACTGACAAGCAAATGTATGGGTAAACAAGTCTGGTACAGTGATGACTTATCTCAAACGACAAGAAGGAACCAAATCCTAAGACCTTTGTGTCCTGGTGTGGGACTTTCTGAAGTGGTGTTGTCAACAACAAATCCACATACAAGTTTGCCATATTTCAGGACACCTAGCATACTGTAGCATTGTCTCGGACCATTCATTTCATTCAGATATGTACCCGATGGGACCGACCATTGGTGGACCTGTTTGCAACAAGGTGGAATACCAACTCCCAACTTTTGTACCTCCCATATCGGACTCTAAGACCAGCAGGTGACAATCTGTCGATAGTTTGGAAACAGCCTTGATGCATACACCTATCGTCCATTACCTCTGATTCCAAAAGTGATACAAAAATCAAGAGAATCAGAGTGCCACCTTATCCTCATTGCGCCACTCAAATGGGAGAAGTCATGGATCAATGACCTCATGAGTCTTGTAACTGGAACTCTTTGGAGGCTTTGGATTTTGGATTTTCCCTCATCTACTCAAACAATCATGATGGCAGTTGTTTCATTCCTACTCTGGGCTACAGAAAGCTGCACATCAGGATCATATAAAGCAGGCCTTCAGAAATAAACAATTCTCACAACCAGTCGCAGAGAGAATCTCTCTAACAAGAAAGTCTTCCAGTCTGAAAGCACATGAATGCAAATGGCATGTTTTCACCTAGTGGTGCACAAACTAACACATCTTCCTTCTCCAGGCATTTATGACGCAAAAATATCTATCTATCTGGCTCATCGTAGAGAGAAAGTTTGCATTGAGTGCGATAAAAGGTTATCACTCCACGATCACGTACACCTTTCATCAGAGAAGAGAGGATATCAAACAAAAACAAAGACTTATCCAACCTACTCTCCAACTTTGAGCATACACAACCATAAACATTAGCCTTGTGCCCAATGTGGAACTTATCTTGGGTATTAACTGGCTGAACAAGACATATTTGAACGACTTAACAAGGGCATCTCTGGCACACCTTACATAAAAGACCTGCTTCCTCATGGTGTTAGTGATGGCATGCAGACCCAAATTACATGCAGTTCCAACAAGATGGGTCAGACTTACTTATAACGGCATTCTCTTTCATTGCCAAGAACAGCCTTCCTTCCATGGGTAACCATACTTTTGTCATGAAGCCTCTGTCTAGTCTGGACACATCAGCTGAAGGCCACCTACAAGACCCAGGGCTTTCAGGTGGTACCTTAATGTATAAGAGCCTTTGCATTGAGGGAGATTATGCCTCTTTCTACTTCTCATAAAAGGACCTGAGGATATATATCAAAATAGACTATCTCCTCCTGCATTAAGTGGGTTATTCACTTGGCATATAGAGAAATAACTCCAGCTCAAACAAATATATTATGCATTTTGGCTCACAAAGTTGGAGCAGTTTCCACCAGCCTAGCAATCAACAAGAACTGTTTGCTAACCAACATCATTCAGGCTGTGGGGTGGAGATGGAGTCAACATTCTCTCACTTTTATCTCCAAGATCTGTCATCCTGAAGGGCCCAATTCATTGTGGTAGGACCTAGATCTGCAGCTCAACAGGTCACCTTTCCAGGTCAATCAACAGCCTCTTAAGACATTCTACTGGATTTGCGGTGGGGGTGGGGGGATTTTTCCCTATTTGAAGCAGCACCTCGTCAGATGGAGTCCCCTCCAGTCAGGGTACGTAGAAGCTGTCTCGCACACCTTAGGGGACTGGAGATGGTATCTATGGGACAAGGGGATGTACCTCCCTCCACCTCTTACCTATTCTCCTAAGGTATTATGATTGGGTAATGTATTTAAAGAAGAAACCAATTTTTTTAGTAAAATATGTTTCTTCAAGAATGCTTACCCAATCATAATACACATACATCCTCCCGGCCTCCCAGCAGTTACATTCATAGAGAGCTTGCCTTCTGCTCCAGTGGTAACTGATGTATTGTTAGGCTTTGCCTCCAAGTCTTATGCCTAAGAAGAGTTAACTCTGTCCAACCGTCATATAGGCTGGCAGACTCTTTGAGCTCCCTTTAGCTAAAAGTAGTATCTGGGAGGGCTGGATTTGCAGGACAATAGTGGTTCTCCTAAGGTGTTATGATTGAGTAAGTGTTCTCAAAGAAACATTTTGCTAAGAAATATTGATTTCTTTACATAGTTGTATGTTCCATATATAGCTGTATGTGTTTGTGTTAAATGGGTTTATTTTACATTTTTTTATCAAGGTCAACATTTTTTCAATATTCTTTGTGCCTCTAACTTCAATCTGCAATATATATCATGTATTAGTAATCTTGTATTTACAGCAGATTCTCGCCTTATTAAATATGGCTAGCATGAACAACATGGATCATTCAAAAAGATGCTTAGGTGGTTAACTCAGACTACAAGTGTCTTGAACAGGTTCATTGGGAACCTTCAGAGTTTAAGCTGTCAAGATTCTTGAACTGATTCTTTGGGACCTTTAGGGTCAGGGTTCTTGAACTGATTTGTTGGGACCTTTAGAGTTTGAATTGTCAAGGTTCTGCAGTATTTAATTATTTAAGGATCATGTTTATTTATTGCATTCTTTGACTATTTTAGAAACACAACAAAAGCTCATTAACTTAAACATCACTCACTCAACTACTAGGTGTCAGTCAAATGGCCTGTAAAATTGCATTTTTTGCATGTTTTGGAAAATCACTTTTGAAAACTTAAACAATCCATCTCAAGTCCACAGAGCACACTTTTTTTTACATGTCTTCCATAAGGCAGAGAATATTATGTTATGATATTGTCTATTACCATTTTCATTTCCACAGAATAACTAGCTTGAATGTAGCATAATGATGAAATTTATTGATCGTAAGGTCAGTGTCAAAAGTCAAGGTTACTGAATGAAGGAAGAAACCTGCATTCTGCACAACATTAATTCCACATTACATACCTGGACCAAACTTTGTTGATGACTTAAACATGGGGTATTAAAGAAGGCTATTGTTTTTGGGATCCGAGAAATGAAATGTTATGGTCACTGTGACTGAATGAAGAAAGATGCTTTCCAAACAATAACATTAGTTTTTGACCACATACTGGACCAAAACAAATGTGTGGATGTCTTCAACATGATGTAAGGAAGAAGCTTATCGATTTTAGGGTCAGAAAGGTCAAAGGTGTGACTGAAAAAAGAAAAATGGTTTCCACAAAATAACATTAGTTCAGTATTACAGACCAGGATTTAATATTATGGATGACTTATACATGGGTAAAGAAAAAGCCTATTGATTTGGGGGTCAAAAGGTCTACAGCAGCTGATTGAAGAAAACTGGTTTCCACATAATAACATTACTTCTGTGTCACAGACCTGAGCCAGACACTATGGAGACTTGCACTTGGTTAAGGAAAATGTTGGTGATTTTGTGGTCAGAAGGTCAAAGATCAGGTCACTGACTGAAAGAAAAAAATAGTTTCTGTACATAACATTAGCTCTCACCACTGACCTGGACCAAACTTTGTGGATGGCTTGTAGTTAGAGTAAAGAAGAAACCTATTTATTTGGGGGTCACAGGTCAGGGTGACTGTTCTCAACTATGAACCATCATCAGTGGATGTTTTGCACATTGGGAAAGAAAGAAGCCTATTGATTTGTGAGTTAAAGTTGAAAGTCACTGTGACTAAAAGAACAAAAATGGTTTTTGCATAAATATTTCATTGCCTAATAGAGGACTTTTAGACAAGAGATGGGTTTACACTGTGCCATTCCTGGACTCTTCCTTATTTTTTGTTTATTTTGGTTTATATTTATTGCTTTCAGTACATATGCTAGGAAGCAGTGTACAGACACATAATTGAACATCTTCCCATCAAAATACCCTTTCAGACTTAAAATCATACTGTGGACTGTTCAGTCAAAAACATCAACACAGCAAGGTTACCAGTGAAAGCTATGATCATGTTATGACTGACATATAAATTAAACTGTATAAATTAATGTTATTTTGTTAAGTAGATCCAACTGCATCAGGCTGTTATCCTAATTGATGATCAGAATGTCATTACTGTACACATTACAGGCATTACATGTTGCCTGCAGGCTGAAAAAATCCAATAACCTCAAATCTGGACCAGCAGTGCTCCAAATTTATGAAAACGTTTTACTCTCTTCTCTGTTTTACTATGTTTACAATAATGAATATTATGTTCATGAGCTACAGTTGTCCCCGTCTTATATGACCACCCCTTCTGCACCGGGAAAGTGGCCTTATAAGACTGGTGGCCTTTCCAGAGGGGGAATATATTTGTAAGATGTGTATATATATGTGTATATAGTAGGAAAGCTGCATATAACTTAAAGCAGTTAATATCTTCATTTAAAAGTAGCATTAATTATTAAAATGTTCTTCTTGTCTTAAAAACAGAGTTATTTCAAGGTAACATAAATTAATAGTTCATATTCGTAGGTGTGAAATGTGATTGGGGAATTGTTGGCATGTGCATTACAAAACCATTCAGAAACGTTATTTAAATCTTGATACAAATGTCGTTTCATATTTAAAATAATTCTCTTTCCATTTACTCCATTAACCCACTGCTACAGAATATTCTCCTTATTTTTACAATCTTGTTTATTTGAGTCTTCCCAGCATAAAATGTTCAGGCAGATGAACTCACCCTGTTGTTGTCAAGTCAAATGACTTTTACTTTTTCTTCTAAAGTATTATTTCTTCATTTACATGATGACATGTTAAAGTTTTATAATGATTTATTCCTTTGTTGCAAATCGTACAGTAGTGCAATTTAATTTTGCAGACAAAACATTTGTAAATGAAATGCCTTGTTATAAAGGAAGTGATACATGTACTGTCACGTGATTTTTCGGTCTTTGTCTTGTACAGTTTTGTTCAAGATTAATTGTTTCTGTGTGTGTGTGTGTGTGTGTGTGTGTGTGTGTGTGTGTGTGTGTGTGTGTGTGTGTGTGTGTGTGTTAATCCACAACATCTATTTGTGGCCTATCTGACCATGTTATTATCTTGACAAATTACATTGGTCGTAATCATCAATTAAAAAAAAAAAATCTGTGGTGTGAAGCCTAAAGCTCTATCAAAACATTGCTGACCCCATTTCTATCTGACCATGTCATGATCTTGACAATTAAAAACGTCCGGTAGTAATCGTCAATTAAAATATTTTTAAAAATCTGCTATGTGAAGCCCAAAGCTGTATCAAAACATTGCTGACCCCATTTCCTGCAAACGTTGGCATTAATGATATAATAATAACCATAGTGGTACATGTACTTTAGCCAACACTTCTTTCAGTAATGAAAACCTGACATTTGGAAACAGACATCGGGATAGATAATCCAGTTACTTACCATAATTAAATATTGGTTCTGGACACATATTAATAATAAAATGAGACTGCCTGTGAGGGGTAAATTTTATATTTGCACACTAATATGTTGGCCGCTGGTCGCATTTGAGGGGTGGCCTTTCTTGAGGGGTTCTTTTGAACACAAACTCGTTGGTGCCAAGGGATTCTGGCCATAAAGAGTGAGTGGCCACTGGTCAGGGGGGTCATTCATGAGGGAGACGACTATGACACAGTTGTTTCTTTTTTTTTCTGTAAATGAGATGAATGTTCAGATACCGCAGTCTCGGCATAATCACATTTCTAAAGGCATGTTGTCATTAAAAGGAATAGGGGGTACAGAAACCTTACTTTTAGGAGGCCCTTGATGGCCATATGGTCTAAAGCACTCTCCTTTACCAATCACTGCCATCTAACATCTGTCCACATGGGTTCAAATCTCGGGCTGTGGATATGTGAGAAAGCTTGCCAGTAGATTCCTGTAAGTTGGTGGTTCTTACCAGGGTCTACCTCCACCTGTTATACTGGCTGCAGTGTATAGCCTATCTTGTGCTGAGAAATGGCATTAAACCCAATGACAACAACAACAACTTCTAGTACAGCTGATTGTGTTTTTCCAACTTTTACCCATTGCAGGCTTTGGGATGTAAAATAGACCTGATATGCTCTCATGCATATCATAAGAGGTGAGTAATGGAGGTAGAATGTACAGTGGTTTGGTGGTTCGTGTGCTGGACCTGCAACCAAATATTTTACACAAAAGCTTTGATAAGCATATTTCTGTAATCTGTTGATGATCAATAGGCATATCTCTATAATCTTTTGATGATTGATAGGCATATCTCTATAATCTTTTCATGATCAATAGGCATATCTCTGTAATCTTTTGATGATCAATAGGCATATCTCTATAATCTTTTGATGATTGATAGGCATATCTCTATAATCTTTTGATGATCAATAGGCATATCTCTGTAATCTTTTGATGATCAATAGGCATATCTATAATCTTGATGATCAATAGGCATATCTCTATAATCTGTTGATGATTGATAGGCATATCTCTGTAATCTTTTGATGATTGATAGGCATATCTCTATAATCTGTTGATGATTGATAGGCATATCTCTATAATCTTTTGATGATCAATAGGCATATCTCTATAATCTGTTGATATATTCTGATTTTTAGGCCAAAACTGCAATTTAAAAAAGAAAGATACATTTTTTAACTCATGGGACTTTTTTTTTACAGAAGCTTTGTTTAACAACAATTTAGGAGGTAGACAATGAAATTTACTATGCTTTATGGATAATTATACAACTGATTAAATTTTCATGCCATTATAGCAAGTTTTCTGATTTTTCTAGCTTTTGAGGGTTTTTTTCTCAACTTTTATGATGAGCAGTGAGGGCAGATCTGTTTTACAAACACAGATATAGATGGGATAGACTTTGAAATGCCTGTTTCTTTTTCTTGGAGACAGTGGGTCTTGTGCAACATATGCTAGTCTGTTAATATTGAGTAATAATAAGTTATTTGACTAAAGATTTGTGTTGTGAAATGCATTCAGACAACTTACTATTTATATGTTAGGAACAATTTTCTCATATTTTCCTGCACAAGTTTATTACAAGAGGTATACATTTGGAAAAGCAATTATTTCATGTTTGTTACTTTTGCCAGTAAATACATATTTTAGTATCATTTTTGGGACACTTAAATAGAAATTACAAATAACAGTCAAAAGGATGCCATTATAGCAAGGGAATATTATCACAGGATCAGATTAACAACTGTACTATAGAAAGTGGAATGTACCTTAAAATAATAATAGCAATGGATCCAAATGAAGTATTAGTTGAATTAAGTGTTTGAGATATTTAAATATGTGTAATAAGATGTAAACTATAACTGTCAGTGTTTTAATATATTATGTGAATATATGTAGATAATAGATTCTTATTTAAATTATCATTATTATTATTTATGTAAAAACAAGATGTTTTTAAACTGAATACATGTAACACGTATAAAAAAGTAAAGACATTTTGTTAAGCAATGTCTTGTATTTGGCCATGGTTTGAAGGTTTTAACCTTTTATTTTTAACTCCAATACCCAAAGTTTGTTCTAACTAGACAATAGATTTTTGTACACTTTATAACCATCATTAACCATGTTATTACAGGGCATTGGAGTGGTTTAGATTTTAAGGCTTTTGCTATCATTGATAAAAACAGGGTAGATGGCCAGCAAACTTCAAAAGAGGTGGTTTTCAGTATTGTTTTTCTGACATGCACTTTGTGATCATGTAATTTACTTACACAGTGCCTATCATTTGATTTGAGGATTTCTATACTACACTATATTTTGTTCTGCACAACATTGTAAATGATATCTATGTCTGTAGCTTAGTGAAATTTTAGGTTAATGTCATTAAATGTATCTAAAAGTAACTAATTCATTCAAACACAATTTCAGCACAGTTCAGATTGACATTGAGCATAAAACATCTCATTAAATACATGCTAAAATGGAGTGACAGCAGATTTTTTTATGCTGCCCTGACCTGTGGAAGAGTAGATTTATTTATTAAGGAGTGATCAGCTTTCCTATTCAGCTATATTTGACCATAATATAACTTCCTCCCTTTGATCTCTTTGCAGCATCAAAAATGGATTGGAATCATTCATGCACTAAATGAATTCAGTAATTTTAGCTACATGTCAAGTTGCCGATGTGAAATTCCTGTGAGCAACAGTCACGGACATAATTTACAATGCTGTGCGGAACAAACTATAAGGGGAATATTTTAGCAAACCTACACATACCAATTCAGGTTCCTGGAATTTTGCTTATGAAGTAATACATATATTTCATTTGACTACAACTTCCATTAAGCAGTTAGTCCCCAAATATTCAATAACTCAGTTTGAAACATGGTAAACTTTGTTACCCACTCTTGTTTAGCCCTTATCATCCATTGATACTTAACAGTAATTATAAATTTTTACAGAGAATTTAGATCGGTTCAAATCAAATCATGTCATGCAGAAACCTGTAAAGTTTTTTCTTAGTAAATAATGCAAGTAAGAAATACTCTTAAGTATTTATGTTCTCTTTTTCTGTGCTTTGATAGAACAATATGTTGTTGTTGCTGTTGTTGTTGTAGGTGTAGGGTTTAATGCCATTTTCAGCACAAGGTAGGCTATACATGGTAGCCAGTATAAATGGTGGAGGAAGAACCCAGGAAAACCCCAGAAAGAACCACCAAACCACAAGAAGCTACTGGCAAGCTTTTTCACGTACCCACATTGACTGATCCCGAGACTCAAACCGAAGCAGACAGAGGTGAGACGGCAGTGGTCTGTAACAGTGAGAGGTGTATTTATAAACAGTTGTTAAAAAAGGTTCAGTTACTTATTTTTTACATTCATTATTTTTATAAGTGTAATTGAATTTAATATTTTACGGCCATTCGTGTGTTGTGTATAATTGATTTAAAGCTTCAGGACATCATTAATCCTATAAAATATGAAATTCAGTTCTTAAAATTTACTGAAACTTCTGAATGACAGATTTTACAAATTTGACAAGGCTTATGTCCACTTGCTTAACTTGTGTGATTATATTAGTGTTATTCTAAACTTGGGATGGACAGGCATGGAAATTCTGCTGGGAACCCAGCAAGGAACTACTCAGTTGGGTCAGTTTTTTATTGGGTCATGTTTCTCCACTACCATTTTGTCCAGTTTTCCCCACTGCCCTCTCTCACCTCCATTTCTTTCAACCATAAGGGTTAGGGTGCCTTTTTATTTTATTACTGACTGGGGGGCTACGGACCTACCCAGCAAGATAAAACTTTTATCATGAAACTAGGTTGGTCATTATTTCCACATAATGCCCAACCTGGCCGGACCATGTACCCATCCATCACTATTCTAAACATACAGTCACTATATATTTATATTATATTTAACTACATATTATGGGTACCCAAATGCACTAGCAGGTCTGGCAATTTATGTTCAAGCACAAAACTTGGGATTAATGTCCCAAAACTTTGAGAGTCTGGAACTTCAATTGGAATAAAGTATGAATCAAATAAGGATTTTCTTCACTCAAGTGATTCTCAAAGACTGCCAGATTTCATTTACCTTGATGTACTCCAAGAATAATATCTGATTTAGGTTTTGAGATGAAGCTGGAGTTAACTTGCCAACCAGTTTTGAGAATACAGAATCTGATTGACATAATTGCTTGAACTTGTTAGCAAACAAAGTGATCAGTATATGACAACAAATCTAAGCCTATATTGTTTGTAGTTAAGTGCAGGGCATTTATTTTATATGAATGAACAACACAGTACAGTGCTGTGATGGTTTGTTTTTTTTTTTGGTATTTTTTGGTTGGGTTTTGTTGTAGGCAATGTAAAATGTTATTGGTTTATACTAATGTCAGGTCAGTCAAACTGTTTTAAAAGAAATGGGCTGCATTGGATTTATCAGACTAAACTATATGGAGAAGTCATTGTTTTACTCTGACATTACTTGTTAGTGGTATATTGTGCTGAGGATTTGTGATATCAGAGCCAATTGATTATGGAAAAGTTCAAATTTTGTCAGAACAAACATGGCAGAATTTGTGGGCCTAAATTTCTTCTTCAAATACATTACCTGATCCTAATACATTCGAGTATATCCCAAGAGAACTGTTGTTCAAGGATTTTTCTAAAATGTCCAGAAATGTTCAAGAAATATTCTTTTTTATGGAAACTGAACTTTCTGTTTCTTAGTTTATCATTGCATAAATAGGGAACATAAATAGAAGAAAAAAAACCAAATCCAATGTGGACCACTAGAGCAAACAGATGTTGCTCCATCTGGTAACTATCCATGTAATGTTTCATTTGTTCACCAAATTTTTACCCATTTCATGCATTTACCCATTTTGGTGGAAAATAATTTAATTTAAAAAATATGCATGTAAATAGTTATATATAGAGGATATCTAGTAGAATTAAGGAAATTATTCACAAGAAAAGTGAGAATCATTTAGATCTGCTCCAGTAGGAATAACTATTGACATGATTTGGCACCAGTGGCTCTGTCCAAAGAGAGGCCAATCTCTTCTAACTTTCATCTCAGCATGCATGTTACCAAAATAAGCTGAAATACATGGTGAACATCTCTCTTAGTTTTGGAGGGCTTGATTTGGAAATTTTTGATTTGCACAGATCATTAGCATTATTTTTGATCCACATGTCACTTCATTCCTACATGTCACATCATTGATTTAGTACCTGTTCTGCAATTTCGTTTCCCCAGACCACTGTTGCCTCCAGTTTTATAACTTTTTTGATATTGGAGACAAAGGCTGCCATGTTTACTAACATTTCTAAACATGTACATGGTGTATGATAACCAAAATGATGCCATTTGAGTGACACGATTCCAAAACTATAGTCTCCCCAACCCTTATCAGCTAGTGAGGCTTATGTTCATCTGACAGCTACTTGTATGTTAGAGATTGACAATGCGCGTATGCACTAAATGGATGGCCACTGTCACAAAACTTTGGGAGTCTATTACTTCAATTGAAATAAATTAACAATCACAGATCTTTACGGATTTTTGAGACAACTTGAGATTAATTTGTTATATGTCTGTACCTCTTATTATGACTAATTCAGTTTGAAAGAGATATCTTGGGTAAATTCTGTATATGTGACAAATTAGGTACAGCATCCTTAAGGTCATTTTAATATTGTATCCCAGAGTTACTTATACGTAACTAAAAAGAATGGATAATGCAGCCAGATGTACTTCCTGGAGATGCTCAGAAGATGCTTTTGAAGTGGCAATTAAAAATGGTACAAATCAAAGATATGCAATGACTAGCAACCTGTGAAGTGGCAATTAAAAATGGTACAAATCAAAGATATGCAATGACTAGCGACCTGTGAAGTGGCAATTAAAAATGATACAAATCAAAGATATGCAATGACTAGCGACCTGTGAAGTGGCAATCAAAAATGGTACAAATCAAAGGTACATAATGCATTTCAAGCTTTTCTCAGCATCATCAATAAACCAGCCTGATGTGTAATGTGCAGTACAACTGATTCTCATCAACTCGGGCTATTTCCTTGTAATGCTACATATATTTAATTGTAACTAGCAGTTGCTACATTACTGAAAGCCATGTGCATGCTCATTTACATGGTTACTAATTTTGTAAATGTTTACAGGCATAAACTAATACAAACAGTTTACACATGTAAATGTTGCAGTCACATTGGAGACAAAAGTGGTCAAGACAACAGTTCATAACTGAAAGCAATCAGAAAGTTGATGTATTCTAGTGACTAAACATAAATGTAAACAACCAAGCTGTCAACCTGTAAGACTTTACATATTTCCTCGGTTATGAAATATACACTGGCAAATGCCACCCCATTTGAGTGGTGGCATAATATAAACTTTTCCACAGGCAAACTGGTCATAATGAGATCAAATGTCAGTGGTAGAGTGATATCAAAGACTTTAATTAGAGAAGTCAGTGAGGATATGGAAATGAAAGATAACCAACATTCCTATATATTTAAAACTGTTTAATGACAATAATATTAATTTCTACACATGTAAGGTAAATATGACTGACACAAACATGTCAGTTTTATGATAACAGCATTTGTGCAGTCTGAAGTCTCCTTAATGACTAATGGTTATCTATGTATACAAAAAACAAGATTACAACAATTATTCACATGTAAATGAAGTGATACATTGTAAGAAAATATGATGTAGTTGTAAGACAATACAACTTCCTCCATTTGGCAAGTATGATAGTTCTATGTTAGCTTTAAGAAACATGGTACCATGATGCCATTTACACAGAATGCAATGAAAACTTACCATATTATCATTTTCTTTTACACATTTTATTTTAGTTTCTTAGATGTCAAAATTGCACAAAATTTGTGTCTTTTATTGATGGTGAATGCAAAATTACAGACAATGTAGAACTTAAAATTACATGCTTAATTGTACACAGCATAGATATTTAGCAAAAAACTGCCATGTAAAGGTTGTTTAAGGTTGATGGTAATAATAGGGAGCTTAATAGTAACAGGATTCTAAATGTTTTATCACTAACATAAGGTTTTCTACAAGAAAAAAAAGAGAGAGAAAATTTATGAAATAGTTAATAAAAAGAAAACATACAATTTGTAAACAACATAAATTCATCAAATGAAAGGTAAATACAGCTATTTCGATAGTAATATTTACATTCTTTGTACAATTATGATTTGCCCTACGTAAACAACTGGAAGACATATCACCTGTTTCGACAAGAAACATTATTTTCAACTCGCTGTGGAACGTGCTGAACACAGTATATAGAGGTCATGCTAGCCTTTTTAAAAATACATCCTGGAATGCACGCACTAAACTATTGCATTTTAAGTCTCGGTTTGCATCACCATAAAATACTATCAGTAACTCAGTTTAATAGTTTATCTAGGTTTTCACCTGTTAAAAACATACCTCTCTCAACAATAAAAATAATGAAAATTTATAGAATTTTTGTACCTAACTGAATTCTGACAGCTCCTGAACAGAACATAAAATAGAATATTTACAGCTTTTCCTGTACAACGACTTTTCCTTTAGTTCATGATGCATGTACATGTCATTTATAGCCGTCTGGCTCCAGGCCTCTGTATTCTCCAAATCATAATTTGGCTGAATAAATATAGTCGAGGAGTCCAATAACACTCGTCAAAAGTTAGGTAAACACTAGATACACATGTATATGTGTAGTAATTACCATATCAGCTGTAAAGATCAGAACTAAGTTATTTTTTGTACACAAAATCGAATGAGGAATTTCAGAATCATGTTTGTGTTATTCATTTTTAAATGGTTCCATGTAACTTTGTGGAGGATTCTAATCCATTATAATGAACATCTGGAGGCAAAGCTTGATCCTTGTCCATATAGGCTGATTATTTTATGTCCAGGATGTAAAATACTGGTATGGGAAAAAATACTGTATGTATTTACTTATCAGTCGGGTCCAACTGCAAAGAACCCAGATCCTGATCTGCTGTCAAATAATGTGCCTGAAGATCAGGGTCTATTTTGTTTGTTTGTTTTACTGATTACTCCTAACAAATTAGACCCAAATCTGCCAACACATTATGTGATGGCAGATCTGGTTCTATGCAGTTTTTAGTTGGTCCCAACTTACAAGCATGTATATAAAAGAGGGGTCTTGCATAATTATTTAGTGCTTAATGATAGAGGTTTAAAAACTTTAAAATGGGTTCAATAAATATTTACAAATCTAACGAATATTACATCAATGGGATCCATAAATGAAAAGTTCATAACTTTATGTAGAAAGTTTTCCTTAAAAAATTCTGTAAAAGCATTATAATATCAATATGATACAAAAATGTGTCATATAAAATTCTTATTAAAAAAGGGAGTAAGACAAAGACAGACTACTGATTATAAAAGTTAAAGAGTGGAAGACACTTGCATTCATAAAATATTAATGTGGAGGTAGTCTAAACTATTATTTAAAATTTTTTCGAACATACTAAAATTAAAAAATACTAGTAGTCTTTACCTTTAGCCTGTTCCTGATATCAACATCATGCCTCAAATGGTTCATAAATTGTTAAATGTACCCTTCGACAAAATTATTTATCAACTTTCTTATCACTTATAAATTAAGTCCAATTGCTTACTTCAGAGACCCAGATTTTCCATCGCAAAACGTGTTGACGTATCAAAATCTATGCAGTCTGTTAGGAGTAATCAGCAGAACAAATAAAGACCCTGATCCGCTGGTGCATTATATATTGGTGCTGCAGGGTCAATGATGTTTTGTAGTTGGACTCCACTTATAAGCAAGTATAAATGGTAACCAGGATCCAGAGGCATCTAGATACAATATATAATCTATCATTCAGTATAATCAAAATATATTAAAATCGATCAATCAGACATCTGTCATTGGTATGAATGTAATGCAAAAAGTATTTGTACAGACAGGCACCTGCCTCTATCATTAGTTTTACAAATTTAGAATCTCAAAAATTGCCAACAAAACATACCTGCTTCACCTCTCGTGTTCTAGCCCAAAGAATGAAAATTCTGGATTCAAACTCATGGGATCCAAATAAATGGGTCCCATTTTAAAATCTGTAAAAACATATTTAACTTAGGCCCAAAAATAAAAATTGTGTGTTTCCAGTCAGCTGACTATCCCTGTGTTCTGCAGCCAACCCTAGCATTTTTTTTTTTGCTATGGGTTAAAAAAAAAAAAGATTTTTTAAAACAAATTTTAAATTTTCAAAACTGATTTGTGCATCTAACTAAGCCTCTTTCGCTCAGTACTTGAAGCGCTTAGTACATTATATATACTAATCATTATTTTATATATATATATATATATATATATATATACCTACCTACCCTATTTTGGAAACCAGTGCAAAAGGAAGCACACATTTCTTTGGGCCTTAGAGTTTTGGTGCCAACTTTTCACACAAGAAATCTAAGAGAGAAAATTGTCTCTGAAAATGTTTGTTCAAGACACCTTGGAATTATTAAGAAAGGTCCTATATTCATAGTATTTAAAACAACACTTCATTCCAGATTCGATAATTATAACATTTAATTACAGAGCTTTGTAATGACCAGTGAACAGAACTGTGTTCGATTTTGTGGTATGGCTGCTTGTTTTAAAATTATATGGATTTTATGTTCAAAAAGTATGAAAAATTTATTCTGTAAACAACCAAACAGCAAGATGGAAAAGGCATTTAGCTCCCATTCTTCTGCATGATATAGTCAATAATGTGTTGAAAGTGTCATTAAAAACTAACCAACCAACTTCTATACAAAACATGGTAGAAAAAATCCCTGACTTGATTTGTAAGAACAAAAACACAGCTGCAAAACACAAATATCAGTAGCAACACATTTTAAAATAAAAATGAATCTCTGTTTTAAAATAATTTGAATTAACTTCAAGATTTTTAAGATTAAAATATATACATTTAAAACTTAGTCTCATAAATGTCCAGACTCAACCCAACTTCATCTTGTACATTTGTTTTTCTTGCCAGAAGAAGGGTTATTTCATGGACTTATTTTCAGAGTAACAGAATTCCTACAATGTACAAGGCCAATCATTTCTCAATTTTCTAACAAATTCTGTATGAAAAAAAGCAGGTTACAAATCTTGCAACATTCATTGATCAGTTTGGAAAAAATCTGAAAATAGCTGATGATCATAGTTAATAATGTGTAGAGAAATAAACAAGAGTACTCTAAATTGCAAATCTGATTCCTACCCTGTGTTTGACAGTCCCCAATGTAGTCACTTTACACACTACAAGTAATGTGCAGAAAATAAATCATTTCTTATCAGAATTATTACATCTGTTACCTCTGACCTTAACATTAGAATATATAGGTTCCTTTATTACCCTAAATGTGGGCCATCCACAAAGTTTGATGAAGGAACTTACTCTAGAATAAAAATTATTCTACAAAAAACAATTTTTAATAGCCACAACAACCTTGACCCCAAACCAATGGACCTCTTCCATATCTGAAATACAAGACCTCCACAAACTTGGGTCAAGGTCCACAGCTTAAACTGAAGGTGGTTTTTTTTTTCAGTCTTAGTCACCTTGATCACTGAAACCCCAAAGTCGACAGACTTCTTCCTAATCCCAAGTGAAAGTCTCCACAAATTTTGGTCCGGGTCTGTGATGTAATTCAATGATATTCTGTGGAAACCATTTTTCTTCTTTCATTCTAACCTTTTGAACCAAATTGAATAGGCTTGTTCCTCACCTTAAGTGATGTGATGCAGAACTAACGTTGTTATGCTGAAATAATTTTTCATCTTTCAGCAACATTGAACTTATTTTTACCGCAAGACCGTTAATGTTCTTCCTTAGAGCTGTTCCATTTAAACACACATGGTACCCAGGGAAGGCAATTTTTTTTAAAGCTATATGCCAGGATACTCTGGTTACTCAGAGAAGTCATGAAAATTATACATAGTTCTAAACTGTATACATGGGTGACTACCTCACAGTAAAAGTGCCTTGCCTGGGTACCAAGTATAATTTACTGGAACAGCCCTTAACTAATTTGTAAAATATCCAAAAACATTGGTAACTGTAGATGATGGAAAACTTTAGTTACTACACTGAAAACATTTGTGTTCTTTCCATCACAATTACCTTGACCTTAATCCAATACATCAGCCCCCAAACCCTCCAATAGGGTTCTTCTATACAACAGGTGTAAGCCAGCCACAAAGTTTGTTAACTATAGATGGAGGACAACTCGAGGTATTGTGCAGAAACAAAATTGGTAACAGATGGACATCATTAACATAATACTCAGATTTATGGTGGGTGTATTGAAATATTAACTTATATTGCACTTTTTCACAGAATTATCTATATCTACATCATAATTACTGAATAAAATTAAGGATACTAAGGCAATTTGGTATGACAATTTAACATATAAGTCATCACAGTAAAAATGATGCTAATGAGCTACTGAAAATGACCAAATAAATCTACAAATTGGAATTGGCTTTATTTCAGCCATTACAAGATTTTTAATGAAAAAAGATATGATTTTTGGTCACTAGTCATTATTGGAGACAATGATTTGTGTGCAGACTAGATAATTTCTGTAAAATATCTGATTATTACATCACTTTAATAAACGGTATGTAGTTCATTAACTCATGATAAGTCAGTAATCCAGTCTCTCTAGGAAAGAGAAATTTGGTCCATACAATTGGCCATCTTGATGAATGAACATCATTTATGGTCTGAATGATTGGCAATTCCAGATAATCAGTACCTGGATGATTAATGATTCCTATATATGCGTATAAACTTGTCCAGATCTTGAAAATGCAGCATAAATTGCATACTCAATAGCTGAAAATGCAGTTTGAATTTGTGAATACTTGTTACTTGCATTCTAAAAAGGCTATTCCATTTAAACATACATGGTACCCAGGGAAGGCACTTTTTAAAAACTATATGCTAGAGTACTCAAACTACCAAAAGAGTTAATATGAAAACAATCCAAAAATTCTAAATGCATCTATGGGTGACTATTCTATATTAAAAGTGCCTTCCCATTAATATTTTACTGGAACAGCCCTAATGCATTTAATCAGGTTATATTTTTTTTATTCTGTCCAGTCTAAAGGAAGCCTTGATATTTCTGCCCATCATGGTAAAACTTTAGCAAAACTGACTTTCTTATCTCCATTTCCATAAACATTTCCTGGAATAATCCATCTGAAAGAAAACTTGTATATTTCTACCTAAATATAATTCTCATGCACACCAGGGAGTTAAATATCCAGAATTGTGATACTTCTGACCCTAAACTGTCAGAATCTCACAGCTATTCTAACTGATGTGAATGACAACAAGGCACATTTGGAGAATTCAAAAGGTATTTTGTTCTCAAATTTATCATGCATCATCACCTTCTCCTCTGTTTGAGGCCTCCATGACAGCCCGATAGTCTGGAGGTAGTAAGTCTTCATTATGGTAGTCCGAATGGAATCCACTTGAAACTGCTGATCTCAAAGAATCATTACCATTTTCTACACCCCCCTTTCCTGAAGAAAACCCAGTGCAGGAAAGGGGACTATTCAAGTTTTTTGGAATCAAGTATCCATCATTTTCATCTGTCTTTTCTGGAGAACTACCTGGGGCATAGCTAGAGTGCCCACTATCACTATCATTATCATCTCTGTGAACTTCAGCTTGAGTCCTTACCCGAAGAGGGGAGTTTTCCCGTGAATATTTTCCACGTCTTCCACGCTTTTCACGCATTTGAGCCTGTTCGTCAACAATTGTGGTAGACATAAGCGGCAGTAGTTCTATACCATCACCATCATTTGTTTTATACTTTGGCTGGTTCACGTAACCATCCTCATCTTCACTGTCACTACTGGAAGACAAGTGGATAGTTCCATCTGGTGGTGGTGGTGCATATGCCATTTTTGTATAGTCTGTGTGTTCACCACTAACAGAATTCATTTTCAGGTATCCATCTTGCATCAGCGGCTCATCATGACCTCTGGCACCCTCTGGATCCAAGTCGTGCATCTTCAGGTATGACTTGCCAAGGTCAAGGTAATACTGGAAGAAGAAAATGTTATTTCAGACTATGACAAGGATCATAAACACCATGTCAAATGTGCAACTTACAAACTGACCCCAAGAAAGAATATGAACCAATGTTATATTTCTAACAAGAGGCATAAATGTGACTAATATCACTCGTCTTACATAATTTAACAGCTAACCATTTCAGTAAACAAGCTTATGAAGTATTGCAAGAACACAATCCTATGTAAACTATCTTCTAGCCACTATATAACACTGATTTTGACTTTTACTAGTCTGATAAAAAATTCTTTCAAACATTAATGGCATAATAAATATATTCAACTCTTGTTCACAATCAAACTTGGCCAAGATTTTGATGATGTAAACCAATTTTTGAAGTAAAAAGTTTTTTTCAGCAATAAATGCACCAGCATAATCCAGCCTTCACAAACTCAAAATGATGTTCACCACATCTTTGGCTAGTTATTTTAACAAAATTGTTAAAAGGTTATCTGCTTGCCTAAGCAGATGTCACACTAGAGTGCTCTCATCTTGAATCAATGGACTGACACCAATTCCCACCAATCATCAGTTACTATTGGAATGGATGCAAAAGCTCCTCAAAGTATGTAACTGCAGGAGGGCTTGTATGGGTGTTCCTGTAGTATGATTAGGTAAGTATTATCAGAGAAGGGTATTTTTACTTCTAAAATTGGCTTCTTTTTCAAATACATTACCTAATAATAATACAACAGGAGAAGAGGTTTGAGGCAGAGGGAGTTGCGTGTTCTTACCCCATAGTTGGTCCTGTTTCCAGTATCCTAATACATGTAAAGCAGCTTCAAGTCTCATGAGATATTGGCTATGGTTAGCACAAGGCCAAATGTACAGACTTGGTGCAGTCAAAAGAAAATCTTTACACACAAATCCAGTGGTAGTAGAATATATCACTGTGAAACTGCTAAACAACCTGGGAGGAACACTAGATATGCTGCTGAGATGTCAGGTCTCTGTGGCAAAAGTTTGAGAATGTTGTTTCTGACCTTCATCCCCCAGCCTGGATGATGTCAGATAGGAAGTAGTTGCTATGATAATGGCAGCTACAATATCAAAGCATCTTGTCTTGGGTAAGTTCTTTTAATGCTAAGCAGATAACCTGTCATATCCAGAATGACAGAACCTGATCAGAAATAATGTCCCTTACTTCTCTGAGTGGTAACAGCAAGCAAAGTCTCCTACTGATCAGCTCAGTGTATTTCAGGTTGAAGACCTAACAGGGTCCTACAGAGCTCCAAGGAATAAAGGATCTAAAGGCAGTGGTTTCAAGGTACATGGCTCGAGTCGAGTTGTAAGTACTATAGACGATTGGGCAGGCTCTTAAGATGGTGCCAGTTTGCTCGTCATATAAAATTAGACAAATGCAAACATTCACATGCAATAAAGATAAAGCAAGATTAGAAAAGAAAGATAGTTGGAGTATATTTCAAATGAGAAAAAGGCACAAAGTGGACTGGAATTTGCAAGGCCTAGTAAAGAGTATGCTGACTGCCTAACATGCATTAGTAGTAACTGGTGATTGAAGGTAATGTTGCCAATCTCTCTCTCTCCAAGTGTAGACAACTCTAGACACCATTCTTCCAAGGCAAGCAGATAAACTTATCACAATTTTATTGCTAAAACAAGCTAAACATGTGGTAAACATCATTTTCTGCTAGTGAGAAGTTGATTTGTCGTAGGTACTCCTAACATAGTATGATTGGGTAAGATATCTGAAGAAAAACAAATTTAACAAGTTAGTTTTTTTTAAAAATGAGATTAGATCAGAAATAATGTCTCAAGAGCAGGGGCGGGAAAAATACATCCTGCAGGCTGGATCTGGCCCATGACCTCGGTTAATCTGTTATTTTACATCACAGGGTGCAGCTTTAGAATCGTTTATCCATTCTGTGCCCTGAAAGAAGTTGCCCATGCATGCTCTCATGGAAAAAACAAGTATAGCCAATACAATACACTTTATCAAAATGCTCAGATCTCACTTACTAAAGAACACATCTAACACCATAACAATATTCAGTGTCTAGAGTGGTAACAACAAGTCAATGAAACATAAAATTACCACACGAAAAACCACAGATCCTGCTCAAGAACTTGATGGTACAAGATAGCTGCTAGAGTGTAAACAAGCTGAGTCAATCAGATGGAAAATCACTGCATTTGGCCTTACAGTTAGGTCAGCTAAGCACCATGTAAAAAATTCCTGCTGAGAGATCACTGACATCAACATTAGCAAATTTAATAATATAAATGAACACTGAATATCAAATGATATTCAAGCATGTAATGTGTTTTCTTTATTATGATAATGTTCTTACATTCAATCTTTTGATAATGAATGTTCTCACATGCTTTCTCATCACAATGAATGTTCTCACAAGTAATCTCACCATAATGAATGTTCTCACATGCAATCTCATCCCTAGAAATTTAATACAATATAACAGGACACTTTATATTTATTTGCTCTTCATAACAGGTTTTGGAGTTTAACCTGGAATGGTAACCAAGCAATCTCTAATAAACCAGGCCCTAATTTCACCAACATAAATCTTAAATTAAATCTAGACTTGACACATTTAATTAGTCAATGATAAGTCGGACTTAAATTTCTGATTGCTGTTTTCTGAACCAAAAACAAATTAAGTTGAGTTCAAGTTACAGACTAATAAGCACTTTGTAATACTACACAATTTTAACCCTTGCACGTTTTTTGTATTTATCATTTTCTGAAACACCTCTCACCTGTTTAACATTATCCTCCAGGAAGTCCCCCATCTTGTTCACCAGCTGGCTGAAGGTGGGTCGATCATCTGGATTTTCTGCCCAGCAGCTCCTCATTACTTCATAGCTACAAAATATAATAACGTGTGAACACAAAAATTTTGAATATAATATTTTGTGAGGACTCAGCCCATGCATGAACCAAAAATCTAAAATAGTAATTGTCATCACAGCAAAAAAACGGGGCCACATAATATATTTTTGTAACAGAATGCATAGTAGTCTTCAAAAATAAATGCATCAAGTTTCCTATGGCTGCCAATACAATCATGTTGGAGAAATTAAACTAAATGCAAAAATTAAATCAAACAGCTAGAGTGAAAATTCTATATAAAAATGGCCAGGTGTGAAAACTGGATACTTTGAACTCAATTATTTGATAGTTATTTATTTCTGTGAATTTTGTGCCTCCCAGCTGTCATAGAGTCTTAATTATTTCTCAAAGATTTGAAATATATACTTATTATTTTGTCCTGTGTGTAATAAATTACATAAAAACACTGCAAATTACATGAGCTGAAACTTTTGATTAACATTAGAAAAATGGTCTCAGGGATTGGTTGATTTGTATACTGATGGTATGTAACTGTCTTGTTTGCTTCTGATAAATTACAATGGGCATGTAACACTACACATGATAACATAGTTCTCACAATACCAAGAGTATGCCCTCATGTGGAGTATTGAATGTTCCTTGCATTTTATGACATATATGATACATTAATGGCAAGTGCAGACCAATCAAACCTGTCCTCTTTGTGCCAACACCAAACTGGTAGTGTGCTAGTCTCACCAAAAGTACTGCAATCAAAACCAAAGGAACTCAAGATATCTGATATAAATGCAAACTCAAAACCAAAAAATTAGTATGTACTCATATCAAGATTTATGTGCTCTTGTTATTACATTACCAGTCAGTTACAATGATGTCATGCCAATGAAACATGTATCAACAACCAATCCTACACAGCCAAATTGCATAACACTAATGTAATGCACCTTATGTGTATCAACAACCAAATCTACACAGCCATGTGTATCAACCATCAAATCTGCCCTGCCAACTAGTGTTGAAGTGATGTAAGGTTAGTGTAATAATAATAATAATACTAATAATACTAATAATGTGGAATTAGTACAGCACCTTTAGAAACTCTAAGCACTTTACAATATTAGATAACACATAAACACATACACAATGACAAGATTACAAAAACAAACACCATGAAATTAAAAACAAAAACATGCTGATAATAATTTAGGAAGTAAACATTACTAAGGCTTAAAGTCTGTTCTTGTATTCAAAATAGGTGACTTTTGAGAGCACTCTTGAACAAGATCAGTGTCCTTGTCTCTAACATCAATGAGCAGTTCAGTCCATGTAACTGGGTGCTGTTATGCAAAAGAATTTTATCCACAGTGGGAAGAATGAGAATATGAGTGTTGGAAGAGGAACATAAGTTTCTAGATTCGGTGTACACATGGGTGAGGTCAGATAGGTATATTGGATTGGAGTCAGTCAACAAAATGCAGCAGTGAGCAGATTTTATGTTTGATTAGGGATCAAAAGGGTAGCCAGTAAAGTTTACAAAACAGGAGAGAGGTTTGCTCAGTTCTTCGTACTCTAGGGCTGAACTGAGCAGCTGTGTTTGGAACTTTTTGAAGTTTCTGTAGCAGATACTGAGTGAGATGAACCACATAGAATTTACACAGTCCAGTCTTGAAAGTACTAAGGAACACAAGTGTTTAAGTGGCATCAACCGAAAAAAAAACTGAAAAGAGCTGATATGTCTCAGCTTCAGATATGAAGCCTTGCTTATGTTCATTACATGCTGGTGTAATGAAAACCTACTGTTGAGAGTGACACCTAAGTTTTGTAATGACTGTGTAAATTTAATGTTGGTACTGCTGATACTTATTGGTTGAGGAAGAGAATGTGAATGTAAGAAGTCTTTCCATTGTGATCAAGATGGCTTCAGTTTTATCATGATTCATCTACAGCTTGTTACATTTCATCCATGACTTCACATCAGAAAATTCACCTCTCTATGGTAGCCTCAACTTCAGTTGGGCAGCTAGATTTGCATATTTGAGTGTCGTCAGCATACAATTGGTGAGACGCTGGATATCAATCTATGAAACTTGAGAGTGGCTGAGAGTACAGAATGAAGAGAACAGCGCCAAGAACCGAGCCTTGTGAAACACCAAACATATATCAACTGTGTTGGAATATTTTCCATTTATGGACGTAATTTGTGTCCTGTTGACTACATAGGACTTGAGCCATATTATGGCTGTATTGTGAATATCAAATACATGCTAGAGACAGTGAGGTATTATATCGTGGTCTATTGTGTCAAATGCCACGGACAAGTCAAGGAGGGTAAGAACTGTAATCTTTCCACCATCTAAAGCAGAGCGAAGGTCATTAACTACTCACAAAAGGGTAGTTTCAGTACTGTGGCAAGGGCATTATGCAGACTGTACATTGCTAAAGAGACTATTTGAATTCAGATGAGATACAAGTTGGGACAGAACAAAATTTTGTAAAAAAATATTTTTAATGAATGAGAGGTTAGAAACAGGGCTGTAGTTCTTTAAGTTATTAAGTCAAGTGTGAGTTAGAGTCAAGTATCATGCGCATCACCCACCAAAACTGGCCCTGCCAAATTTGATTACACTAATGTAATGCCAGTGTAATATGTATCACTCACCAAAAATCCCCTGCCAACTTATGTTACACTTATGTAATGCCAGGGTAATGTGAATCATCCACCAAATCTGCCCTGACAACTGATTACACTGATGTAATGCCAGTGTAATGTGTATCACCCACAAAATCTGCACTGCCAAATTGTGTTACACTGATGTAAGGCCAGTGCAATGTGAATCACATCCACAAACTGCCCTGCCAACTAACATTACACTGCTTAAATGCCAGTGTAATGTAAGTCACATTACCAATCTGCCCTGCCAACCAGCTTTACACTGATTAAATGCCAGTGTAATGTGAATCACATCCACAATCTGCCCTGCCAACTAACATTACACTGATTAAATACCAGTGTAATTTGTATCAACCATCAAATCTGCTCTATGGATACATACATTTCATCTGAAGCAGCCTCTGGTTTCTCCATCCTGTATCCATCTCTCAACAGTGAAATAAACTTTTCATTCAGCTCCACACCAGGATAAGGGCTTCCACCTGGGGAGAAAGAAAACAGATGCATTATGACCAAAATGATATGTATGATAATTATTTTGATTTAGTGAGGACACTTACTGAAGAATTAATAACCATCACACAAAGATGCAATTATTCCAGAATAATGCATGCTGAATTACTTTAGATCAAAAGTATTCTGAAGATGTGGAGCATCCAAGGAAAAATTAACTGCATTTTTATACTACAGCCATTATTCTTTACAAAATATTCCGAAGAACATGAAACTTTTATAAATTTCTTTTTCGAATTTGAAGAAATAATCATCTTAATGCCAGTTAAAACTTTCCAAAATCTACTTTTTTTAAAGAGAGTGTAAGCCTGTCTTTCTTTCCTCTTTCAAACAATCCTGATGACATATGACCTAATGAAATAAAGATAAGAAAATAATTCTGATGACATTTGACTTGATGAAACAGAGATAAGAAAACAATCGTGATAAAGATTTGGCCAAATGAAATATAGAGAAGAAAACAATTTGTGAACATAATAATTTGATCTTACCTAATGCAAATAATTCCCACAAGAAAACACCATATGACCAGCTGAAATATACACAAAAAAAAAACAAAAATGAAAACACATTCTTAAATTTGTGTGAATAACAAATAACGATACTAACTGAATAAAAAATGGCTGGGGAAAAAAGTGCCTTAGACCACTCAACCACCCAAAGGCACTGCTGATTCACTGTAAAGACAAGTGCCTTAGACCACTCAGCCACCCAAAAGCACTGCTGATTCACTGTAAAGACAAGTGCCTTAGACCACTCAGCCACAAAAAGCACTGCCGCTTACAGAAGCTCTAAAAAGACAACAAATGACTTTCAGTGGAGAGGAGGGGATCCCTCTTCCTTGTAAACACTAAAATGTATACATGGAGACAAATGACTGCTATTTGAATCACTGATGTGAAGATGGTAATATCAAAAACCATTTATTGTCTAGATGATATTGATTTATAGTGAAGTGACAGAATCTGGCTAATTTCATATCACATAATAAACTGATATCCATAAATGGACAACTATTGTTTTATTTTGTCTTCTTCTATTCTTTCTGTCTGTTTTTTTTACTTGTACACCGATATAAATATAGACTGGTATTTTATGACTGTGTTAGTTGTTAGTTCAGTATCATGTTACTTTAAATGTATGTACATTTTGTTACATTATCTGCAGGCCTGAAGCAAAACTAGCTTTTAGTTCACTGTAACCGTTTTTAAAAATTTAGTAACAGCAGTATCCACTTACACATCACTCTTGGTAGTATAAATTCTGTGGGTTAATGATTCTAATGCCATCCACTTGACTGGCACTGGGCCCTAAAAAGAAAACAAGAGTTCCATAATCAGTACATTATGCACATAACAGTCCTCCATAAAGGTACTTTACACACTATATTTAATGTGCAGACACCAATATCTTTTTATCAGACAAAAATGACTATGACCTATTACCCTCAGACCCCATAATCTATAGGTTTATTCATTACCCTAAGTGCAAGCCATCAAGGAACTTAATCTAGAACAAGTTAATCCAAAAGACAGATTTTTCTTTGAGGAACAATGGCCTTGACCTTTGACCCAAAAATCAACAGGTCTTATCCAGATCTTGAGTGGAAGTTCAACATGTAGATCATCCATTTACTTTGGTCAAGTATATGTTCAAAAACTAAAATTTTTGTCCAGAAACCATTTGTTTTCATCACTGTGATCCTGACCTTGACTTTTTGACCCCAGAATCAGCAACCTTCTGTCTTACTTCATGTGCAAACCATCAATAAAGTTTGATCAAGGTCTGTCATGTACAACTAATGTTACTCTGCAGAAATCATTTTTCTCCTGTCAGTTACAGTAACCTTGACCCCTGACCCCAAACCTGATAGAAATTTTCCTTACCCCAAGACCAAGCAAGCCACGAAGTTCATTAACTATAGACAACAGAGAATGCACATTACTGTGTGGAAACAATTTTTCTTGTTTCAGTCATAGTGACCTTGACCTCTAACCTTTTGTACCTGAAATTGCTGACTTCTTCCTTATCGTAAGTAACATTCCACAAAGTCTGGTAACTGTAGATGGCTGACAACTCAAGTTATTGTGTGGAAACAAAACTGATTAAAGACTTACAGATGGATTGATGAGCAACATAATATAATATGTTCCGCTGTATGCTGGGCATGTAAAAAGAATACGATACAGACTTGCTAAGAAAGGATAACAAGCAAACCTTTTTGCTTTTCTCCTGTCCCATTCTGATGTAAATGTCTGATTAAAGCCAGTTACAAATGTAGCTCTACAAAATATTATATCACAGCAAATTTACTGAGCATATTCTATAAAGTTCTATAAATATTCGTCATGATTAAATGCAAGCCTCAAGTTGTTCAAAGTATCAGTGAATTATCTGACAAATGGGATGAATTATTACGAGAAACTTGATGAACATGACTTTCTGTTTTACCACTGTAGAAGCTGTTTATGCAGAAACAAAAAAATAAAAACAAGCTTGGTACCTCGAATTACATTACCTAACGTCTGTAGTACTGACATATGTTTAGGTGTTGAAATCAGATGTTTATTAGGTGTTGAAATTAAATGTTTTGAAGGTGTTGAAACCAGCTGTTGTGTAGGAGCCAAAATCAGATGTTTAATAGCTGCCAACCCCCAAGTACAAAAATACTGATTGCTTATGACAAAAATACTGATTTTCAGGACCAAATACTAATTTTTAAAATTTTAATGCATATGTAACTACTTACAACATATGCAACCATCATTACTAGGACAGTGCCTTACATAATTATTTAATGTCAAAGATGCATGTGTTGCACACTTCCACCTTCTGGACGGGCACCCTGTTCCATTCGTGTGCCCATTCAGAAGGTGCAAGAGTGCAACACACTCAGGCACAGGCTGTTTATAGGAGCCTTTTCCACACCTTGTTTATTTTTTTCAATTATTATCAATTCCAATGTACCAACTGTCATTGATAATCTCAATTCTGTGTGATTTTCTTACTGAACTGTTCTCATTCTAGCATACGATTAACCTTTGTGATTTTACCGTCTGGAAAACGCGTGCAAAATATATCGCCAGCAACACTAGTAACTGAAAGAGGAAGGTTCATTTCTAAAAGAAATTTAATAAACTGAATTTCGATCGAATTACATCAAGGTTCTCTCTGGTATTTATATACATCCAAGTTCAGGCTGAGTTGTGTATGATGAAGCAGCAAGCTGATGTTTATTAGCTTTTTCGTGCTCTTGTATTTCCAGTGCACCTCCATGCCAAATAGCAAAATCACATTACACAATTTCCAAAACGTAAAGACTTCTCCTTTACTAGATGATTTCACAAATCTAAACAAGACGGCACAATTGTCCTTTCAGATCTGTTTTCTTGTCTTTTCTGGTGAAAATTCTGAATATTCTGCTTTCCTATTCAACATGATTAGAAGTTGAATATTACGAAGATGAGACACAGTGGTAGCGGTAACTGTTTGTGAAATCCAATATGGCAGATAAAGACAAGCATGGTAGCCTCAATTTCAAATGAACCAATCATATTGTAGAACTGTATTCCTATATACATGCGATAGATTTCTATCAGAATGGAACTGAGTGCCCGTTCTAAACTGAAAATTGCAAGGAAATTTTTTATTATTTTTTTTAAATTAAAAAACATTTTTTGCAAAAAAAAACGTACACCCATATTCAGGTCCAAAATACGGGACAAATACAGAAAAAACGGGACAGTTGGCAGCTATGTGTTTATTAGGTGCCAAAATCAGATGCTTACTAGGTGCTGAAATCAGATACCAGGTGTTGAAATTAGACATTTAGTAGGTGTTAAATTCAGATATTTATTAGGTGTTGAAATCAGATATTTATTAGGAGTTAAAATCAGATATTAGGTGTTGAATTCAAATATTCATTAGGGGCTGAAATTAGATATTTATTATGTGTTGAAATCAGATATTTATTAGGTGTAGAAATTAGATATTTATTGGGTGTTGAAATTAGATATTTATTAGGTGTTGAAATCAGATATTCATTAGGGGTTGAAATCAGATATCTGTTAGGTGTTGAAATCAGATATTTATTTGGTGTTGAAATTAGGTATATATTAGGTGTTGAAATTAGATATTTATTAGGTGTTGAAATGAGGTATTTATTAGGTGTTGAAATCAGATATTCATTAGGGGTTGAAATCTGATATTCATTAGGGGTTGAAATTAGATATTTATTAGGTGTTTAAATCAGATATTTATTAGGTGTTGAAATCAGATATTAGGTATTGAACTCAAATATTCATTAAGGGTTGAAGTCAAGATGTTTATTTTGGTTTGAAATCGGGTATTTATTAGGTGTTGAAATCAAGATATTTGTTCCTAATGCCTCATGAATTACTATAGATGATATATGGGGTTAATTTCAGAACTCTGCTTTGATGCAAATATGGACCTGTTTACCTTGATGGCTGTCAATCAATAGTTTCCCCAATCAGTAATTTTAGCTATCTGTCCTTAGTCCTCTATACTAACTATAACTGCTGGGTTTATCACCAACAGTTTTGAGAAATAAAGTCCACATGTGGCTATCTGTAGCATCACTAATCGTTCTAATTACCTGATCACCTGACTTTTCAATACTAAAAGCAGTTTGTTGCATTAATTGGCTGAGGCAAAATCACAATTCATCATGCATACCTTCGTCTCTATTAAAGTGATCTCATCTGTTATTCAGAGTGGTTATAAATCCCATTCCTTTATTTTACTTCTTAACAGTTCAACATCACAACATCAAACTAATGGGCCAATGTGAGAATGTAAGAAAGTTTGCCAGAGCTTCCTATGTGTCAGTGGTTCTTTGTGGGGTTTTCCCGGGTTCCTCCTCCACCAGTTATACTGGCTGCCATGCACAGCCTATCATGCTGGAAAATGGTGCTAAACCCACAAACAAAAATCTCAAGCTAGGGAGTTTAATGTGTACTGGCCTCACTCATAACCATACAGTTGTTTAAAATAAAATCAGTTTAGCATCCAAATGCTACTGATAGAGCTGAAGTGCCCAATAAATGAATAGAATTCTGGCATGCAGTATCTTTGCACAAAAAGCCTCTACCTGTAAAATCAACAACCTTAATTAATTCGGCCCTGATCCAGCCTATACTTGTGATCAGTTTTCAGCATTCAATGGCCAATCCCACCTATATTCGTGGTTTGTTTACTGCATTCAATGGCCAATCCCACCTATATTCGTGGTTTGTTTACTGCATTCAATGGCCAATCCCACCTATATTCGTGGTTTGTTTACTGCATTCAATGGCCAATCCCACCTATATTCGTGGTTTGTTTACTGCATTCAATGGCCAATCCCACCTATATTCGTGGTTTGTTTACTGCATTCAATGGCCAATCCCACCTATATTCGTGGTTTGTTTACTGCATTCAATAGCCAATCCCACCTATATTCGTGGTTTGTTTACTGCATTCAATGGCCAATCCCACCTATATTCATGGTTTGTTTACTGTATTCAATGGCTGATCCCACCTACAGCTGTGGTGAATATGTGGTAACAAAAACATTTCTGATTGCTTACAGACTAGGTTTATCCAACAATCTGATGATTTTAAGCCAATCAGAACTGAGTTTACATTTCTTTTGTGTAAATTTGAACTATTCATAAGTCAAGGTTATGAATCGAGAGCACTTTTAATACACGTGTTTCACTGACAAAAAAATTAAACTATGGCAAAGTTCTTATTGATATTTGATGACTGCAAGGGGGAAAACAAAGAGTTGCTCAAGTCTGATCTAGAAAATATTTAGCATGCTGAGGAAAAATATGTTCAGCAGTTGGATATTTAGACACAAACATCAAGGTTTCTGATACTGAATCATCAATCTAAAAATTATGTACATATTTTTCTAAACAGCATCTAAATAACTTGTGAAAGACTTGGACAAAAACTGCAAAAAATACAGGACTGAGCAGACAAATTTATTTGGAACAATTGGTGAAAATCTCATGGATTTTTATTGGATATAAGAAGAAAAATGAAGGAAAGAATGAATGCATGTGCATGATGTTTAAAAAAATTTCCAATTCATTCAAAATTCTCTGTGGCACAAGCAGCTAGACACAGGTTAGTGACACCGGGGCATAGCAGCAATGGTGAGAACAGTGCAGTGGTTGAATGAGTTAAAAACAATCCATGGAATCTGCATTGAAACCATAGCAAGGGAATATGGTTTGTATATTTTGAAGCATATTACCCTGACCAATCATTTTGAAAACCTGGGATATACAAAATGTGACAGATTGGATCCCTGCTTTTTAATGCATATCAGAGGCATTATTAAAAACAAAAACAACCAGCACACACGACTTTTCCAGTTTTACGTAAGGCTCTAACTTTTATATTCTAAATACTTACATCTCCTTTCTTGTGATACTCCTGATTGGCATATTTGTAGCAGTCTTTTGATAAGCCAAAGTCACAGATTTTCAAAACATTATCTTCAGCTAAAAGCACATTACGGGCTGCCAAGTCTCTATGTAGATACTGAAAATATCAACAAGAGATCAGTAATATTTCAAAAGTAATAATAACATCAGTATGATACATATCTAATGGCATATATTCTCAAAAAGCATCTTCCAAGATTTTCTTTCTCTTGCATGAATTCATGAAAGACACCACGTTCTGTGCCATGAACTGCTAGAAGCAACTATTCAACTACTGTACTCATTTGTAAGTCCAAATGCAAAACGCACAGACCCAGATCTGCAATCACATAATGTTCTAGAAAATCTAGGTCCATGCAGTTGACCCTGATTTGCTGGAGCATTATGCAAAAACAGATAAGAGTCTATGTTGTTTGCAGTTGGACTTGACTTATAAGCAAGAATTTCCTTAAAGTAATTTCCACTGAACAAAAATTTGGGATTCTATTCATAATTGCAAAGACTCTGAATAAGTACATGATGATGCTATATGATGTTTCTTGATTTTATTTCATTTTGTGATACACTGAATATTTATAATTTTATAATTATTATCTGTTGAAAGGAAATACCAGTACTAGAAAATCTGAATTACCAAAAAAAATGCACGTTTATACATAGAAATTGCATAAATTAGAAAAGAAGACAATAATGAGAAATTAAATTTCTGTCAAGAATTTTAAGATTTTGTATGTATGTGTGTATGATGTATAAATGATCCATTAATTTACAATAAAACCATATCAGAGGGAACTTAAAGTTTTTGTTTTAAGTTATGAAAAAGAAAACAAAAGGAGCAAATTTAAATGGCAAACTCTCCACTTCATCAGAAAATACTAAAACTGAATGCTAATTTTTTATGCCACAAACAAGGTGCCCCAAAAAATCATCGAAAGTTGTCAATATATGCTTCTGTTTTTTTTTATACTTTTGAGATAAAATATTAATTCAAAATGATTAAATAAATTATCAATATAATTAACATCATTTTTATACTATCTGCATGAGCAAATCTTACAATAACTGCCTGTACATGTGCTAACAGCAGCGCTTTTTTGCAAAAATATCCACACTAGCCAATTCTGTAGCAATAAAATAGAACAAACCTGAACAGCATCAGCTATTCAAACTACTCACAAATTAATGACTTGGAAAAGATGGACTCTGAAGGACTACACCATATTTCTTAGTCTACAAGAAAAATAGTGATGATAGATCACATCCATATTGGACAAAAATGGAGTGTTCCAGCAGCACCGCACATGCTACATGTTTCTGGTCATACCAACTACCAAGACAACACCAGTAATTGGAAATTACTCTCCAAACTGTCAGTTTTGTGCTGGAATCCATGATAAATCTTTGTCAATCCAAATCATTTCACAGATTTGACTTATTCTAATTATGGATACAATCTCTAAAGTTATTATATTGCCAAACACTTCAATTTAATATCTTTATAATTTGTTTCAAAATGTGAATTATGGGTTTTGATAAAACTGTCAAAATATGCAAGTATTAGCTCATCTTGCATGTTTTATAGAGTCTTGTGGTTTACAAAAACAGTTCTACAAGCCAAAATAATGCATGTGCAAATAATAAACTAAACAAACTAAAGAAAAGAAGTAAGCTGATATTTTTATCTCCTACCTTTTTAGATGCAAGATACTCCATTCCTCTGCCAACCTGAAATGCCCATGATATGAGATTTTTCTTTGTTAGAGGGGGCCCTACAAGATCAGTTGTGTTCTCAGGTTGAGCCTTGTTTATATAGTAAGGCTTTAGCTTGGTCTTGTCCTGATCCTGTTCTGCTTCTCTCTGTTTCTCTGTAACAGGGTCTAAGTAGTCTGACATAATGTCCTTATAACTATCTTTATTTTTTATGAGATAGTTTCGTAGATTACCAAAATGGCAATACTCCACAATCACATACAGTTCACCTGAAGAAAAAAAATTAAAATAAATGTAATATGACTTTTTACGATACATCTTTCATTATTCCATCATTTTCCTTTACATGTGTAAGGTACCAGTTACAAATTCAAGAGGTAATCAATGTCTTTCTGTACATTTTTTATTTTTCTCTGAATGAAAATATACATAATAAATTCCATAAATCTTGCCTAAATATGTATTCTATAATGTATTTCAATGCTTATTTAATTCTATAAACACCATACATATTCAGGCTCAAGCTTTAATTATTTGCAGACTAAAGACCATGTGCAGAGAGTACTCTTTCACTTTGCGGCATGGATCCCATTTAGTATCAAAATAAAACTCCCATAAACTGTTATAATTAGAGAGTACTCTTTCACTTTATGGCATGGATCCCATTTCAGTATCAAAATAAAACTCCCATAAACTGTTATAATTAGAGAGTACTCTTTCACTTTACGGCATGGATCCCATTTCAGTATCAAAATAAAACTCCCATAAACTGTTATAATTAGAGTGTACTGAATATAAATAAAATAAATTTCAATAACTTGAAATGTAGGTGTATGTATATGTGTGTCTGTGTTTGCTCCAGGGGTGAGGGGGAATAGTTTTAAAAAAACTACTCAGTTACCCTCTTTAAAATAAATCTATTATTATTAATTTTATTATTTTTATTATTATTAAATTTGTGCTTGCAGATTCAATACAAATCAACACTGGCCAGCCTTGTCAAAATTAATACCATGTATCTATTATATTTTCAATTTTGCATAAACATTCAATTGCATGTAAATTCATTGCACATATTTTTCTTGAAATTCAATTACTCTTAACAGCTGTATAATAA
Organism: Megalonaias nervosa; assembly: GCA_016617855.1. Taxonomy (NCBI): domain Eukaryota; kingdom Metazoa; phylum Mollusca; class Bivalvia; order Unionida; family Unionidae; genus Megalonaias; species Megalonaias nervosa. Next base: position 54,999 of record JAECUM010000644.1, read on the forward strand.
ATTATCAAAAACTTCACAAATGACATGAGGAAACATAGTAGTTCTAATTTTTCATATAAGAAAATAATGGTTCTAAAAAGAAATTTTCTATGATAATGAAGGGGGTGTGTGTGTGTGTGTGTGTGTGTGTGTGTGTGTGTGTGTGTGTGTGTGTGTGATTTGGATTTTTAATATAGCTTTAACAATTTTCCAGTCATATCACTACGATGTCTGCAGTTCGACAATTTATAGTGATGTCTAGCAATGGGGCATCATACATGTAGCATCATGTCCCACCTAGTCACATTATCCTCACACCAGACCGACCAGTCCTATCACTAACCTCTTAATGCTGAGTGCCAAGCAAGGCAGCTGCCAGTACCATTTTTGTAAGTATCTGGTGTGACTCGGCCACAGTTCGAACCCGCAACCTCCCACATCTGAGGCTGATGCTCTAGCCACTTATGCCATCAGAGCGGTCCAATCATGAAGGAAAAGCAATATTTTGAGATAAAGATATACAAACACCAATGAATAAACTCACCTCTGGCAATATTTTTGGTAACAGCACCAAGTAAGTTAAGTATATTTAAATGCTGTCCAATGTGAATAAATATTTTAAGTTCTGACAAGAGGGACATCATCTGTTCTCTGTCTGTACAATCTGAAAATAAATCATATTAAAAATTAAGAACTTTTTATGCATGTTACTTGTCAGTAATTGATCATTTAAATAAGAGTAAAAAATTGCTTTCTGTGTGAATTTTAAGTCCATTTATTTTTACTAATCTTACTCTATTATAACTATACATCACTTCCTAATGGTCAGTGCTATATACTAATACAGCATTTAACAAGCATGGTTGAGGTATTTAACAAAATGTAAATTTTTCCCAATTACTCACTGACTGGTTTTATGCTAACTCTGCGAGTTATTAGGTAAAATTTACACTTTAAAAAATATCCAACCATGATCATTTAATCCCATAAATGTTCCCCCAATTCTGTCATCAAATCCATGGATTCCTGCAACAAAATATTTCCTTAAAACGAATCCAAAATGTCAATTTTCTTTTTATTATTTTTTGATGCAAAAACCATTGATTTGCATGGATTTATTGCTACATTATGTGCCAATGTGATAAGCAGCTGCATTGCTACACTGATGAAAAGAAGTTCTGAAATTTACAACAATTATTGGGCAAGTGACCTTCCACAAATTTAGGATGAACAAATAATGCTTCAAAATCTGTATTATGTCAAATTAATGCCTGTTTTCAAACGAAAATAAGATTTTTATTTTCGTTAACACATTTCTTGTGTGGATTGATAAAGTGAATGTGTTAGGGTGAGAGTACTGTAGACACATCACAAAGCAGTCACAGCTGACAAATTTCAGAGTGCAGCATCTTTAAACAGAAGATTTTAGTGACTGTGAGTTTGCTTGTATGGATTTAGATCTTTATTTTGTTCATTTCTGCCTTCAAACATGGTTTTTTTGAATTTTTGGCCTTGGCAAGCTTGCAGTCTACTTCAGTAATAGACACTGCACCCAAATTGTGATTTTCACTTAATTTCAGTTTGCTATCAACACTCATCAATGCATAATTTCTCCATCATTTTCAAATATGATTGTGACTGTGTGAGAGTCAGAATCACTACTAAAATAATTTTATTAGAATATTAACCAAGCATTTTTCTTAAAAATGTGTCCATTTTTTAAAGAGAAAAAAAGCCATACAATATTTTATGAATGACAGAATATCAAATAGCAACATCATGCAAGTTCAGTCACTAATAATGTGCAGGAATCATGTTGAAAACTAATTTTAAAAAGTTAATATTTGAAAACTAATTTTAAAAAGTTAATTTCTGAAACCTACATTTTGTTGTTTAAAGTTCATTTTTTGGCAGAAAGGAATTATTTATTTAAATTATTTGTTAAAATTACAAAGTGCACATTGACTTTCTGGACTAAAACATTATTTTGGGATTACTGAGTACCCATTCAAAATACATTCTGGATTATATCATTGTCGTACATCAAGACTATAGGTACACATTCAAGACTATTTATATTCTATACTTTTGGACTTGAGATAGAATATTTAGGGTTATTTGGGATTAAATTCACAATACCATAAGTTTCTTTTAAATTTTCACTATTTATTCAAGGGAAAAAAAATTGTTCCTCAAGTTTTACAAAACTTGTTGGTCTTGTTTTTTTCTGTTACACAGTTTAAGACCATAGGGTTGTACAGAAATAATGCAGTATACTACTACTGACATGATTTAAGTTCTGGCTCTTTATATAAATACAGTAAGTTACTATCTTTAAAAGCAAACTGCACAGACCCAGCTCTATTGCATAATTCACAGACAGATCTGGGTCCATGCAGTTTGTGTGGAGTAATCAGTTGCACATTATGTGACTGCAGATCAGGGTCTATATTGTTTGCAGTTGGCTCGACTTATGAGAAAGTATATACGGCAGCATTTGTCGCATCCTGTAATATTCAGTACAAGAGGGCATTCTGGACATTATAAGATAGTTTCTTTGGAACATACAGAAGGATCAAAAGGAAGGAGAAGGCATCTTGAAATTTGGGCATCGGACAACCACAAACCTTTAACCATCTTGACTGCTACACAAGTAACATCCTCATGTTCCACAATTCCTATAGCCTCTGCTTTGACCACCCTACCAAAAGCTCCTTGACCAAGTATCATGCCTAAAAAGAAATGGAAAACATTTTATATAACTGTTACAATAAGTCTGAAGTTCTCTGCTGCAGGTAAATACCACATGCCAACTTTTAAAATTGAGGGAAAATGTCAGGACGTCAACAAAGATACAGTACTCATACGGATATCAGACAACAATACTGCTACTAAGAGAATTGTATAAAAGAACTTTTTCATAATCAGCTACAGCTGCATCACTCGTCTAATACAAATTTTGTTACATACAGACAGTCTTAATACTTTTTAAATGAATTAGCCCTTGTTTAAAAATAATTATATTTACTTGTTTCTGCTTTTCATGTATACTTCAGTCAGCGTACTAGATTTTATGCAAAATATATCTGTTTAGGAGGTTTAACTTTTTGGATAATTTTTAGACTTCACATTTTTTCTCTGTACTATGTTCAAAACCTCAAGAAAGATTAGTGTGCTACTCTCATTAATTAGATGATGATGACAATGATGGTGACAATGATGTAATAAATGCCTTCTCAATGCATCATCAAGATAAGTTCATCTTTAAAAACAAACATTTCCTATCATCCTCAAAATCATCTAACATGGCAACAATACTACTTTTATGTAATTTGTGTCCTCTAGATTTATGAGTTTTAAAGTCAGCATGTAAAGAATCTATGTTTAATATGACAGATAAGGTGAATGGTTAGTTAGTTGTTTTTAACAGCAAATTCAACTCATTACTGGCACCATTCATGGTGACAAAATGGGAGTTAAGTTCCTTACATAGATCATAATGAGAATGCTAACCTGGGCTTGCTTGGGTGGGAATAGAACCTGCAACCCCTGGATTACAAGACCTATTATTTTACCAACTTGGTTACTATGGCTTCTTTCATGGAACATGAATGCTCCACTATTCTGACCTAAATGACTGCCCACCCACCCCAAAGCTATGACCTAAATAAATACCCTGCTACTGCAACCTAACTGAATACCAAGCTCCTGTGACCTAATTGAATGCCAAGACACTGTGACCTGAATGCCAAGCTACTGTGACCTAACTGAATGCCAAGACACTGTGACCTGAATGCCAAGCTACTGTGACCTAACTGAATGCCAAGACACTGTGACCTGAATGCCAAGCTACTGTGACCTAATTGAACACCAAGACACTGTGACCTGAATGCCAATGTATGTGTGTGTGTGTGTGTGTGTGTGTGTGTGTGTGTGTGTGTGTGTGTGTGTGTGTGTGTGTGTGTGTGTGTGTGTGTGTGTGTGTGTGTGTGTGTGTGTGTGTGTGAGATTTTGATTTTTAATGTAGCTTTAACAATTTTTCAGTCATATCGCTACGATGTCTGCAGTGTGACAGTTTATAGTGATGTCTAACACTGGGGCATCATGCCGCAGAAATGTGGCATGATGTCCCACCCGGTCACATTATCCTGACACCAGGCCGACCAGTCCTAACACTAACCTCTTAATGCTGAGCGCCAAGCGAGGCAGTTGTTAGTACCATTATTATAAGTCTTTAGTATGACTCAGCCAAGCTACTGTGACCTAATTGAATGTCCAGCTACTGTGACCTATATGAATGTCCAGCTACTGTGACCTAATTGAATGTCCAGCTACTGTGACCTAATTGAATGTCCAGCTACTGCAACCTACTTGAATGCCCAGCTACTGTGACTTAAGTGAATGCCCAGCTACTGCAATGTAAATGAAAGCCCTGCAACTGTGACTAAATGGGCACATTACTAATCTGATTCACATAGATTGAAACGTTAATCTTCGGACAAATTACTTATCTTCCCTGATAAGACTGGTAAATCATGTTTACATTACTTAAGCAATCTATCCAAAAGGAAACTTCTATAATGATGAAAATGAGATATTATGCACCTTATTTTTGAGAAAAATTCCCTTCCAGGTGATTGCAATAAAAATCCAGTCCACCGAGATCTCTATTTCATACATGCCAACCAAGAGTGATGCAAAAGTGTTGTTCTTGTTGTTGTTGTTGGGTTTAATGCCATTTTTCAGCACAAGATAGGCTATACATGGCGGCCAATATAAATGGTGGAGGAAGAACCTGCAAAAACCCTGGAAAGAACCACCGCCTCTCACATACACACATTGGTCGAACCCAAGCAGACAGAGGTGAGATGGCAGTGATCCATAACGGTGGGCGCTTTAGACCACTCGGCCACTCTGGACCCCAGGATCCGAAGTAGACAGATGAAATTTGTATGCATTTTGTAGTCATAGGAAAATGACTGATATGATTTTGATACCATTATAAGAAGTTAAAAAAGTAAAAGTGTAATTATTGCTAGTATGTGGCAAAACAGGAAAACCTGAGCAAAAAAGTGTAATCAATATATTATATGTCATAATTACAGAAAACTGTATGAAAATTGTATATTTAATTTTGCTACCAACCTGGATCTGCAGCTGGTTCCAATTCGTGTCATAATTAGGCAAAATCTATGTGGATTAGTACCAGAATACAAACACAAAACATATTGACAAATTATTTAAATACAACACACACATTATCTAGTCTATATATCTAACCTTTGCTGAATGATGATAAAGTCCACAAATTCTACAATGAGCATAATGATATGCTCAAACAGAATGCTGTATTACATCACTCTCATATTCTTCTTTTTAAATTTGTAAAGCCTTATTGATTTGTCCTTTTTATGATCTAATATGTTTTCAAGTTTAAAAAAAGATCTCTTCTCCAACATTTTTCAGTCATATAACATCCACAGGTCACAATGATAAAGCCTGTTCTTCAATTAACATCTGACGCCATTTCTTTAAAAAGTATAGACTGGCCGACTACCTAAATATTATCAAAATATAATGAATTTGTGAGGCAAGTTTCCAAGCTGAAGAAACCTTCCTGTTTTCTTGGAAATGTGTCCTATACAGTTGCTATAAATAGAAAATACGGAAAGCACACTTTTGTTTCAAATGGACAAATGTCTCTTATGCTATTCATACACAGCAGTCTTCTTTTTTAGAATATTATCAAATTTATGTGTGAGATTAAAGAGATGATAAAAGAACAAAAATCTTTTTATTGATTTATAATTATTTATATTTTTAATGCAACAAAACAACATAATCCATATACAGGTAAGCATAAAACATAATTAGGTGAAGAAAAAAACCATAATGATCATGACAAAAGCATAATGGATGCAGTTCATATCCAGAATTACCTCTGCTACAACAGCAATAAACTGAAAATGGTTTTATGTTCAGGAGTAATAATGTGTACAATTTACCCAAACTTAGGTTTCTTCTGAAAAATTACATTATTCGTTTCCAGTTTTTATTTTAAGTGCTCTGTTACTGTACAATAAATAAATGCCACACTACTGTAACTAAATGCCTTGCTAGTGTGCCCTAATAAATGCCCCACTACTGTAAACTAAATGAATGCCATGCTAATGTGCCCTAATAAATGCCCCACTACTGTAAACTAAATGAATGCCTTGCTAATGTGCCCTAATAAATACCCCGCTACTGTAAACTAAATAAATGCCTTGCTAATGTGCCCTAAATATATGCCCCACTACTGTAAACTAAATGAATGCCTTGCTAATGTGCCCTAAATAAATGCCCCACTACTGTAAACTAAATGAATGCATAGCTGCCAACCCCCCAAGTACAAAAATACTGATTGCTTATGATAAAAATACTGATTTTCAGGACCAAATACTGATTTTTAAAATTTTTAATGCATATGTAACTACTTACAACATATACAACCATCATTACTAGGACAGTGCCTTACATAATTATTTAATGTCAAAGATGCATGTGTTGCACACTTGCACCTTCTGGATGGACACCCTGTTCCATCTGGGTGCCCATTCAGAAGGTGCAAGGGTACAACACACTCAGACACAGGCTGTTTATAGGAGCCTTTTCCACACCTTGTTTATTTTCTTCAATTATTATCGATTCCAATGTACCAACTTTCATTGACAATCTCAATTCTGTTTGATCTTCTTACTGAACTGTTTTCATTCTGGCACACGAGTAATCCTTTGCTATTTTACTGTCTGGAAAACGCGTGCAAAATAAATTGCCAGCAACACTAGTAACTGAAAGAGGAAGGTTCATTTCTAAAAGAAATTTAATAACCGAATTTCGATAGAATTACATCAAGGTTCTCTCTGGTATTTATATACATTCAAGTTCAGGCTGAGTTGTCTATGATGAAGCAGCAAGCTGATGTTTATTAGCTTTTTCGTGCTCTTGTATTTCCAGTGCGCCTCCATGCCCAATAGCAAAAACACATTACACAATTTCCAAAACATAAAGTCTTCTCCTTTACTAGATGATTTCACAAATCTAAACAAGATGGCACAATTGTCCTTTCAGTTCTGATTTCTTGTCTTTTCTGGTGAAAATTCTGAATATTCTACTTTCCTATTCAACATGATTAGAAGTTGAATATTACGAAGATGAGACACAGTGGTAGCGGTAATTGTTTGCGAAATCCAATATGGCAGATAAAGACAGGCATGGTAGCCTCGATTTCGACTGAACCAATCATATTGTAGAACTGTATTCCTATATACATGTGATAAATTTCTATCAGAATGGAACCGGGTGCCCATTCTAAACTGAAAATTACAAGGAAATTTTTTATTATTATTTTTTTAAAATTAAAAAACTTATTTTTTGCACAAAAAAACGTACACCCGTATTCAGGTCCAAAATACGGGACAAATATGGAAAAAACGGGACAGTTGGCAGCTATGTGAATGCCTTGCTAATGTGCCCTAAATGAATGCCCCACTACTGGAAACTAAATAAATGCCATGCTACTGCAACCAAAATGATTGCCCTGTTGCTGTGCCCTTAATCAGATGTATGAATTGACATAAGGATTGATGGACATGGGTAATGCTAAATGTGCACTGTCCACATTCATGACAGGGCATGAAAAAGCTTACCTAGTCTAAGCCTTTCCTTGGGGAATTCCCACTTAGGATCATAGGGAATGCAGGATGTTTGCTCATCAATAGGAATGTCTGGATTGTAGTCTCCTTTGGGTTGGATAAGGTACTGCTCAAGCTCCTTGTGCTAGATTAGTGAAGTAAAAAATTAATTTGTCTTACTGTATTCATTGTGTACAATTAATTTAATGTAAGCAAGAATCTATTTACAATTCAATGTTAAGAACATTTCACACCTAAGCTTCAGATTTTATGTGACCAATTAGATATACGAAACTATCCAAGACCTATACTGGCAATGACAAAGAAAAAGAGATGATAGAAAAGAAAGACATTAAGAAAGAGACTGGTGGAAAGAAAGAACAAGAAAACAAGAGTAGTGGAACTGACAAAATGCCCCAACAGCAAAAAGGCTAGCTGGCTGAACACATTTTCTGCAGCATACACCGAAAAGAAATGTATAGATCTGGTTATATAATACCTTGGTGAATCTTCATCGATCTGGCCTATGTTGAAAACCATTGGCCAAATCTATTTTTTGAGACAGCAACAGTAATCATGACCTTGAAGCCCAAATCAAAAGGCTTTTTTTCAGGAAGTGGGAATGCACAGACCTTGAAATCTATTCAATAAAGTTTTCATCCCAACATGAAATGCATACACCAAATTTAGTTTTCAACAACAGTGACCTTGACCTTGGATTTACTCAAGGCCAAATTGATTGGGTTCTCCTTCAAGCTAAGAAGACTAGATGCACCAAGTTGCATTTAAATCTGTTCACAATAACACAGTTATCATCCAGAAACCAAAACAAACACAAACATACACGCCTGGACAGACAAACAGTAAACAATAATACCCTGCAACTTTCACTAGCAGGGTATGAAAAGAATGAAAGAAGAACAATAATAAAACCTACCATCTCCTCAGATCTTTTTTTATATACACATCCAATTATAATGAGTACCACAATTAGTGCAACACCAACAACAGTGGCTGCAATAATGAGATTTTTCTCCATTGATCCCAGGGCTGTGGTCATTTGGGATATGGATGGTTTATCTGTAAAATAAGAAAAGAAAAAGGAAATGCACAGTAAGGCAACAAATTAATCGGGTATATAAAAAAAAACAGAAAGACTTTTCCCATTAAATTATTTTACTGTATTTACTTGTGTATGATACAAACACAAATGCATGCAGCCCAGACCCAGATAATGAGCTGGCAGCTGAGAGTCTTCACTGTTTTCTTCAAATTATAAGCAAAGCAAATAGTGAAGAGATTGACCTGCTGGTGTATTATGCAAGTATGCCAAACCGTAAGCAATCTTATCAGGAATCTGAGCATTAATTTTTTTAAACAAATAATTTTGACTGCCTGTCCACAATAGATAACACACTGCTTAAAAGCAACACATTTCTATACAATCATTGCATATTCATATGAAATGATATGTATCTGTACAAAGCTGGTAATTACTGGGATCCAGTGAGAACAGAAGATGTATACATTCCTCCAATTCCAGAACATTTAACTCATTCAACATTTTAGGCCAAACAATAATCATAAACATTAGCTGCCCACATTAATTACCTGCATATTCTTTGCATGTCTTTGCCTCTTAAGTGTTTAATCAACTGGTTTCTTGTTATGTACATTGGGAGGGGGGTTACATACTGATGTCGAAGTACTCTTCTTTTTATCTGTGCCACTGATAAATATCCTGTTCAAATTTTTCCATCTCAGAAAAGTCTGTGCAAAATCTTCACACACAAAATATTAGCAATAATTCCTGTGAACCCAGATTTATTGGCACCTTTGATTATGTCTATGTTGTTTATCACATTATTTCCAGGGTTGTCTTAGCCTCACAATTATTAATGCCAAGTGTGATGAAAATCTATCAAAGGGTTTAGGAAATATTAGCAAATGAAAAACTTTAATCAAAACTGTAAGAAACTATTAAAGTCTTCCAGTGGAATAATGACTGCCATCCTATGACTTTTGTCCCTATTAAAGTGAATTTGACAATAACATATGATTACTCTGAGTTAGCTTATATGAATAAATTCCTATGTAAAATCAAAAGAGTTTATGTTTTACCCTGAGGTATTACACCACTAATTAGGTTCCTTATGTATTTCCTCCATTCTTCTATATTTATATATATTATTAACCACAAGTTTAGATGCACCAAGACCATTTGGATTATGTTAGACAATAACTTAGACATAACATATATAAAAATTAACACTTGTTAAATTGCATTTTTAAAACATATTTGCATTTCAATGAAGTGAATGGAAATTTTAGTGCAAGTCACTGTAATGGAACTTTCAGAATCACACCTATTTTCTTCTTGGTCATCCTATGTAAAATCCAATAGGATGAAGTCAATCAATACTTCATTTTCTGTTTAGACTTTAATACAATTGTATATCTAATGCATGTAACTTTTTTACTATCCAGCAAATCTCCACATAAAATTAAGAAAAAATAACTTTCTTAGGCACTGCAATAAGATGCATCAGTAACTGATTTACAAAATTAGTGTCATCATAACTTAAGGTCATAATCTGAAATTTCCACAACTGTCCTAAATATTTTGTGATTTTGAAAGTTTTGCCTCTTAGTGGGTGACTTCAATTACAATCTGCTTCATGATATCAATCAAAGTTGGATTAAAACCATGAATTCCCTGAATTATCAACGGCTAGTTCATGTACCCACTAGGATAACAGAGGTGTCTGAAACACTAATTGATCACATCTATACTAACAATGCTGACAATATTAAAGCTGCAGTTCCCTAAAATTCCATTAAGTGATCATTATCCTATATGCTGTACACGAAAATAAAGTCAAAAAAGTAAAACTTATCATCACAAATGTATCAAGTATCAAATAATGAAAAGATTCAATCCACAAATATTCCTAATACAACTTAAAAATATCCCTTGGTCAGTAAATGAATCTATTGATGACCCATCATATGCTCTTGACATCTGGATAGATATGTTTACCAACTCCCTGAACACTCATGCTCCTATTAATTTCAAGAGAGTCAAGCAACAAAATCAACCAAATTGGATTACAGGTGATGTACTTAATGCTATTAAGACAAGGGATAGATTTCATAAATTAAAAGATACTGACAATTACAGATTATGGAGACACATACAGATAATGGAGACACATAGTAAAGTCAATGATTCAAAAGGCAAGGAAAACTTATTATTCCAATGAAATATCAGGTAGTATTACAAAAAAGAATCCTAGAAAAAACTGGAAAACCTTCAATGAATGACTTGAGAGGCAAATTTGTCAATAACCTGCCATTTACATGTATTAGTGATGAAAATGGTGATATTCAACAAGAACCTCTTGAAATTGCAAATGCACTCAATGATTACTTTGTGAATATAAATGAAAAACTTGTGGATCTCACAGCTCATAAAAGATTCTCCAGTGATGAATTAAATGAGCACATTTCTTCAAAACTTGGAAATGAAGAGTGCTTCAAAATACCTAAAATAAGTCTTGAATTCATTTTAAATGAATTAGACCAACTTGATGTCAGATCAACTACAAGTCTAGACAATATAAGTGCTAAATTCCTAAAACTCTCATCTCAATTGATTGCACCTTCACTTATGTATATCTTCAATCAAAGTATTTTTCCACAAGTATTTTTCCAAACAGGCTAAACTGGCAAAAGTGACTCCAATACATAAGAAGGGAGATCTTTCTGATATTAACTACTATAGACCTATAGCAGTTTTATCATCACTTTCAAAGATATTAGAAAGACATGTTTGTAATGAATTTAGAAACTACCCGGAATCATCTTAATTTACTACATTCATGACAATCAGGCTTCCATTAAGGACATTCATGCCAGACTACACTAACTAGAATGGTGGATGATTGGTTAACAGCAACAGCTCAAGGTAACCTTGTAGGCAGTGTTTCTTGACCTTAAAAATGATTTTGACCTTAGTAAATCATAAAATCCTGCTGGAAAAGCTCAGCATATATCAAGTTACCCTTGAAAGCTTAACTTGGTTTCAAACCTATCTTGATGGCAGACAACAACAAGTTTCTACTTTCCACAAGGGTTAGTTCTTGGACCATTACTCTTTCTGCTGTACATCAAAGATTTACCATATCACATTGAGCTATCCACAACCAACATGTTTGCAGATGATATGACATTATATAGCATTGGATCAACAGGCCATGAGATTAGCACTAAGTTAAACAAAGCTTTGGTAAAAATAAATAACTGGTGTGAACACAATGGTATGAAGATAAATGCAGCCAAATTAAAAGCCATGATCATAGGTAGTCAAGCAAAAGTAAAAGCTGAGAAAAATTACATCAAAGTAATGATAAAAGGAATGGATATACAATTTACAACAGTCTGAAAATGAAAAACTACTTGGCATCATGATAGATAATATCTTGTGCTGGAAAATACAAGCTGATAAAGTCATTAAAGAAGTTAACTCATTGCTTTATCTCTCGAACAGAATAAAATCTTATCTCCCTCAAGAACTGAGAAAGATATTCTACAATGCATATATCATGCCACACTTAGAATATTGTTGTTCTGCCTGGGGTAACAGTGGTACAGAAAATCAGGAAAGATTACTGAAATTTAAAAAAGAGCAGCTAGAGTTATTCTTGATGCTGATTTAGATACACCATCAACACATCTTTTTAAAACCCTAAAGTGGCTTCCATTTCAGCAGAGAACTCAGTTTCAAAAGGGTTTACTAGTCTATAAATCCTTACATAGCTTGGTTCCTGATTATCTTAAATGTAATTTTAAATTCACTGAGAATGTACATATGTATCAACTAAGATCCATCTCAAACAACAAGTTATATTTACCTAAACTAAATTCAAAGTTTTATAAGAAGAGTTTTGCTTTTTCTGGGGCCAAACAATGGAATTCCATACCACCTTATATAAAGTCAGCTGACTCATGCCAAGCTTTCAGAAATTTCTTAGTCAACATCTACAGAAACAACCATCTGTATGATTACTAATACTTTTTACAACATTGTTATGTACTCACCAATAATGTTTTATACATGTTCGCTACTAATATTTGCATGAATCCTGTATGTAGTCATCCTTGAAGCCTTATGCATATTTTATTGTATCAGTTTTTGTCCAGTTTTTAATAGTATTTGTTGTCTAAAGACACCTCACCTTGTAAAACTTGTGCACTATATATATATATATTTATACAAATGCCTTTGTAGAAGGCCTCATGTAAAATTGGTCAGTTGACCAAATGAGCTTCTTTAAATAAAGTCATTATTATTATTATTGTTATTATTATTATATGCTGATCTACAACATGCAAAAAAGTCACTGAAACAAAAGGAAGAATCATTTGAGCTGTGTACTTTTCTCTCTGGCTGTGGTAGCAAAAGGAACTTTGAAAAGCCATCAGATTGGTCTATAACAATCTCCAAAATGGCATCTGATTGGTCAATAACAACCTCCAAAATGGCATCTGATTGGTCAATAACAACCTCCAAAATGGCATCTGATTGGTTTATTACATTCTTGATTGTTTAGATATCCAGGTCTGGCCTCACACTTGTACATGTATAACCTACTGGTGTAAGAACCCTGTTTCTGAACGGTGAAGATAAATTTTGCTGGCATATATTATCAACTGAACTGTTTGAAAATTTTAAACACAAAAGCAATTTTTATGGAAAATATAAGAAAGGCACTATCAGATGCCAATTTGACCAACTTACATAATTCAAATGTCCAGTTTCTATAGACCATTCCACCTCTATTCTCTGCTATACACATGTAAACTCCTTCAAAGCTGTCATCAGTTGCATTAATAGTTAATCTAGAAAAAAAGAAAATATTGAAAATATTCTTGAAGAAAAGAAACATATTTCACAATTTATTTTCCATGCATCAAATCAATATACAATTCAGGATCTGTCATACCATCAATTCATTTTGTTTTCATAAGTAACAATTTTCATGGTTGTGTTAAAGATTATATTTTCATTTATAATCTGTAGATCTGGATAGGAATGCAACTGTCTTTACAGAAGGATTATTATTTGCTGAAATTTGTGGTTTATTGCTACAATTAAATCTGTGAAAATTGGTACCCTATACATATGAGTACTGGAATCACTTAAAATTTTGTAGGTTACAAATTTTATGTTGTTCATGGACAAGCTAGACCATGAACTTAAGGTCACAAACTTGAACCAAGGAAATATTCAAGATGAACCTCCAACCGTTCATCCACAACCCTACTCATCCCCACCAGTGCTGCAAACCATAGTAATAAAACTTATTTTTGTAATTCTAATGGCACCAAGGCACTCACCTTTACCAATCAATGACATCTCACCTCTATCAATGTGGGTTCAAGCCTTTGCTCATCCAATGTGGGTATGTGAGAAAGCTTGCTGGTAGCTTTCACTGGGTAGGTGGTTCATCCCAGGGTTTTCAAAGGTTCCTCCTCCATCAATAATACCGACTGCCATATATAGCCTATCATGTGCTGAAAAATGGTATTAAATGCACAAATACACACTCACACACACAATCAGGGATCCTAAAATTTTCAAGAGAGCAGCCGGACATTCTGATGGACTTCATAGACACGCATGAATCTGCTGTTCGTAATTTATATTTTTTAAAATAGGGCTCATCAGGTGGTGGCAACAAACCAAACATTTTATCCCTATGATTTGCTACAGATTTCCTCACAAGTTTGTTGTTTTTCTTTTTCTTTTAATTTTTAACAAAATAATGATTACACAACATTCATATCACCAATCATGATATTGCATATTTGCACTACGATAGAACAACTCACTTAAAGTTCATCCATTTACCAAAGCATACTCATACATATATCTGTTTCATTTTCCTTTCCTGACTGCTGGAACTGAATCAGTCTTTTATATTAATACTAACAAGATTTATGCTTATAAGTTCATAAAGAGTGTCAAGAGTCAGCTGGCATTGCAGCTTTGTTCTGATCAAATCTGGGCAGGAAAATCCAGCAAAGTGTGTGTGTGTGTGTGTGTGTGCATGTTTGTAAAAGGTGCAAAATGGGGACATCAGTGTGAATACACACCAACAGACCGGGAACACACCTCAAAACGGGAACATCCCCGTTTTGCAATGTCAGCTTAAATGGAATGCCAAGGCCTTATTTAATGATACAAACCTTAAAATAAGTGTATCTGAGCATGTCCCCATTTTGTTGGTATTTTTTCACATCATGTTATACATAACAATACACATGTCCCACTCAACTCAAAACCTTGTGTGTATCAGTCGGAAATTTTGCCCTTGTTTATGTGGTAAAAATGCACACAGTTTTGCTGTTGGCTTGCGCACTTTGCTTCCAAATTACTCACTGAAGATGGCATCAAGAAGAGCTAACAGGATTTAAATCATTTATGTAAACATAGACAAATATATATGATATATTTTCTATTTTAACACAGAGCAATATTGATATACATGTTTATTAATGGGTAGTCCAACATTCATACCATATTTTGCCAAATTAGATCATGAATGCAAGAAAACTGAATAAAAGGTTTCATGCAGATATTATGCACGGTTTTTATGATGGGCAAGAGATTCTAGCAATTCATCTGTGCATGTATATTTTATCTCCTATTTAACTCTGAGCCATGCACATTTGGATAAGAAATATACTGGAAAATATCAACAAAGATTTTAGTTCACTCAAATGTGGTTAGAAGCATAATAACAAATAGTCTACATGGTAACCAAAACATAATACCATTTCTTTCCTCCAATTAACTGCATCAGAGTTAAATCCAACAAGTTAAGCTTGAGCCAATAGGAAATAAAAAGAACTTTTGTAAGTACTTGTACATGGCACCAGTCATGATGCTGAAAATACAAGTTTTCATACTCATATTTAGTGTTTCTCGATGTACTTAACTACCATAAAATACAAATCACAACTCAAACACAAAATACTGGGAACAATTTTTCCTACACTACCTTAAGTCAGTCAAATCATGATTTTAAGCCTCATTCCTCCTGTAACTCTACACCATATTTACCATCATAGTAAGAATAAAAGGTGTCTCCAGATAACGGGACAGTCCCTTCTCAATCATTCCAATGTACGATTCACCGGTCTCTATCATGAATACTGCACACAATCAATCCACACAATTAGATTTTAATAGGGACTATTTGGCTCCAAGGACACTTATGTGGCTCTGACCTGAGCTCACTAAAACTACACCATGCCATCATACAAAATAAATTGTTGGTGTGTTTCATATCAAAGAGATCTTATTATGCATTGGCTTATTAATGAAGGGGATTGCACTAAAGTGGCAAATTTTTGTACACCAAAGTTAAAAATGTGTTATTTTGTGGGACATTTTAAATTCTAAACCGTAGTCTTGCCAATAAATTTATTTTAACTGAAGATTGGCATGCAGATTTTTTTATTATTTCATTTTAGAAAAAGGAACACATTCTCTGTATTTTCACACAACTCTGACAATTTAACTTCTTCAAACTCCTGGACGTATGTTTTTACTGATATATACAACAAACATTATATAAAAATTTAAATTGATAATTTTAATTAAGTTTGTTAATCTGGATGGGAACTGTGAGCATGAGGTGAGATTACTGCAGTATTTAGATTGAACTGATTTCTATTTAGAATCAAAATACCTACTTACTGAATGTCCCCCATTTGACTGTATAATTTCTAACACTGTGTATATGTGTGTCCCCATTCTGATGGTAAAGATTCTCATAGTGTTTCTTGGAAATCAACCACAAATCAATTAGAAATGACATGTATATATCAAATGCATAGTAAAATAGATCTGTATCGCTCATATTTGTTAAAATAAAAATGTCCCCGCTTTGATGGCAAAAATCGTATGTCCCCATTTTGTAGTTTTGTAGGTTTTACAAGAATGTGTGTGTGTGTCTGTGTGTATGTGTATGTGTGTGTGTGTGATTTGGATTTTTAATGTACCTTTAAAAAAATTTCACTCATATCACTATGACGTCTGTAGTGTGGCAGTTTATAGTGATGTCTAGCATGAAGGTATCATGTCGCAGACATATAGCATCATGTCCCACTGTTATGTATATGTAATTAAATTGCTTGTGTGTTAGTGTTAAAATTCTTTTTTATTTTATTTTTGTTTCATTACATTTTATTGTAATGATTATTTTCATGGGATTCGATATTTTTCCCAGTAAATTAAGTTTGTATAGAACGTAAAAGTTATTACATTAGCACTATTTTTAGCTCACTCTGGTTCATAGATTTTGTAAACATCGAGTGATAACAATTGGCTATTTCCAAGGTCATTTCGGCCCGCATGTTAGCTGGATTGTAAACAGTCTTTCTTTTTTTATTATTTTCAGTGTGAGAATTTGGTTCTTAGATAGGGCTATTCTAGCTACGTGACAATTGGCATTTTTTTTATTGCACTTCTAGCTACGTGACAATTGGCATTTTTTAAATTGCACTGTTCGATGTTAAGAGACCACGTGACCCATCATGTGAGACTGAAATGATGTTTTAGATGGGTTTAATACTCATTCTTAGTGAAATTTTGTCAGTCGTACTCTTGACACCTTGAGGGTACAAGGTGTTTTATATTGTTGATGCCAGTTTTTACTATTTTTTGGGAATTTATAATTTTTTCTCTAGAAAACTAAACAAGTGCTTTATATTTATAAAAGTTCTGGGAGAAAGAAATTCAGTGGAAACTTATTCTGGAGTTCTATACGGAAAGATAAACTGTGATTCAATCGAGTATCTGTTACCATCAGTATAGATATCATCTGACGTCATCGCCTCCATATTGGAATTTCATCGAGATTCGAACCCAGATTCTATTAGAACTGTTTAGTGATAGGACTTATATTATTCAATCTTAGGATTAAATTTTGGATTATATTCACAAACCGTAAGTCCTATTTCCAATTTTTACATTGTTTTCTAGGGAAATAAATTATTTTGTTAAAATATACAAAGCTTGTTGGCTTCACTCTTTTCTCTTGTTATTTTTGTACAAGCCTACACATAACACCCACCCAGTCACATTATCTTGACACCAGGTCAACCAGTCCTAACACTAAATGCCTAATGCTGAGCACCTAGCGAGACAGCTGTTAGTACCATTTTATAAGTCTTTGGTATGACTCAGCCAAGTTTCGAACCCGCGACTTCCCGCATCTGAGCCAGACACTCTAACCACTAGGCCACTGGAGTGGTCCTGTCCAACAAAGAAATGATCTGTAAACTAGACACAGTGACCATTGAATTGTCCATCATTATGGGGGTTATTTGACAGTTTGATACATAAAAAAATTAATACAATTCAAAATAATGTTACTTTGGAATATCATATGACTAATGGTCAAGGCATCTGAAAGTCAAAACCTTTGAACTGCCAGATGTCTGGCAAATACATGGATTTAAGAAGCCTGATATACATTAATGCAAGATAAGAAACAATGGAAAATTATTGAATGGGATTTAATTTGCACACAAAATGTTGTGCACAATGAAGCTTATAAGTGATGTCATGACTATTAAATATAATAATAAATGCAGAATTATTTATGGTTTTCTTCTTCCTTTACTTTGCAAAGCACATATAGCATCCACCTATAATAACAAATACTCATTAAAACTTTATACAATTTAATGACGTTTGCAAACATCTCAGAAAAATGAAAGCATTAAAGTTCAAGAAAAAATGTCCATCACAGTTTGCAACTTTTTACCTGCACGTTTGAATAACATAAGCAGCTATTTGTTCCTCAAAATGTCAAATATATGGATCATGAAGGCAATGTACAGTTAGACACTGTTTGATACTATGTACATATATTAATATCAAAGCAATTAAAAAAAATTCTAATTACATTTTTGTTTCTACTGATCACAGGTACTATTCATTATCCAATTTAGCAAACAGAACACAAGATCACATTATTACTAATTATGTTTTGTAAATATAACAGCTGACTACACAAGCACCATCAGATCCACCTTCTTGAAGCCCATTTTAATCCATGTCCATCTAAAGGTGACACTTTGTTATGTGGGGAGATAATCCATTTTCCATTAACTGACTTAAGAATAGATGTTTTTCAGGCCAATTTAGAACTTATCTGATAGAACATCCCCATTGTGCTCCAATCACCTGGGATAAATACGACTCATAAAAGGGTGATTTGAGTCCATCCTTGGAGAATCTGACAAAAATTGGAGTTCCATACACATGGTTGCTATACAGGTATAATGCCATTTCATTTAAATCAGACAGCATCCTCTCTCTACAATGTGCTTTAAAAACATCAAGACAGCTACTGCTTTTGTTCACACTAATTATAGCAGTGGTATTAAGCTTGTTTGATATTAACACATGCCAAAAGATGTCTTTGTTAAATCAGATTTCTGCATTTATGCTAAGTGTTGGCAATGAATAGCTTACTTAATGAATCCAATTACTGCAGAATGGATCAAGTGTCTTTGCATGAAAATGAAGTGACTGACAGTATAAACTTTTATAGAGGTAAATACATCGTCACTGAATATTTTATCAAATATGTTTTAAATGACAAATCTATGAAATTAAGAACCCAGGAATATGCTTTTTTTAAGAATAAAAAACTAACCATGAAATTTGATACCCACTAATTAAATGGGATTCAAAGCAATCACTTATTAAGCAAGATAATTAGTGTGCAGTCCGAATATGTAACTACAGTGGCTGTCTACATGGCTCAATCTTAAACTATAACCAATATAAATGTATGTCGACATTTTGAATACTAGTAGCTCCATGAAAGTTTATACAAATTGGAAGTCTTTATTAGTAAAAACATCTAAAAATTTATTTATGAAAGCCTTTTTATTGTATCTGTCAAATTAAAAGAAAATAAAAATACTCTGGCAAGAGTCTCATTTCACAGTCATGTGATTTGGGCATGGTCTAAAGAAAAGGCCATAAATGAGATATTCTACCAACAGTTCTAAAAAGTAATGGCTTGAACAATTAGGGTTTAAAGGTAGCTCTGCACACAACCAATGGCCATGTATTATAAATAAAATACATGTCAAGTTGTTTCGTCTGTACACAACCCATGACTGTGTGTTATCAATAAAATATATGCCAAGCTGATTCTTCTGTACACAACCCATGGCCATATTTTATAAATGAAATATGTCAAGTTGATATCTCTGTATATAACCCATGACAGCACATTATCAATGAAATATGTCATGTTTATACTGCTGCATACATCACATGGCCATGTTCTATAAATGAATGATGTCAAGTTCAGACTTCTGCACACAACACATGGCAGTGTACTATAAATATGTTAAATTGATACTTCTGTACACAAAACATGGCCCTGTACTATAAATGAAATAGATGATACTTCTGCACACAACACATGGCCGTGTACTATAAATATGTTAAATTGATACTTCTGTACACAACACATGGCCCTGTACTATAAATGAAATAGATGATACTTCTGTGCACAACACATGGCCATGTACTATAGATGAAATATGTCAAGTTGATACTTATGTAGATCTTAAATGATCATACATTATCAATAAAATATATGTCAAGCTGCTATGTCTGTACACAACCCATGACCATGTATCATAAATGAAATGTATGTCAATTTGATACTTCAGTAAACAACCAGACCTGCCAACATTAACAAGACCTTCTCAGTAAGGCAGTTGATCTTCTTCTGTAAGTTGGGTCAGTTTTCAGTAAGGTGTAAGAAAATATAATGTACTGCTATTGTCAAGCTGAAAAACATGCACTTAAAAGTCCAGAAGTGTAATTTAAGACTGATGTACCAATGGTAAACATCATGATCAACTCAAAAGTTTTTAAAGTTTGCTTTAACCTTAATTTCCTCCAGTACGGTTTCACAAACTGCTGTTCCAAACCCTACAAAGCTTCTTATATCTCTCAAGTTGATGTAATCCTTTCAAACCAAAATGCTGTGGTTATAGCAATCATCTTTCCTACCATGTGACATACTCAGACCAACACATGATGTCCACCAAATGTAATTGTTGCCCTTCCTGTTTTTTTCCCCAAAGAACCTGAATATTCCATTTTATTCTTCTGTAATACTGAAACTTTATAAAATGTTTGTTGATCCTTTCATCCTGACCACTAGCTTGTTGGACACCATTTAATAAAAAAAACAAAACAACAGCTTGATAACATCACAAAATATGTGCAGTTTAAAGCCTCTAAGGTATTCTAGTAAAGTTAGTCTGGTTCGCTGATCATTTCCACTGAATCTAATATGAAACCAGGTTCTAAATCAAACACGGACAAGCCAGTATCTGGATTTGGCATGAACAATCTTATTTCCCTAATGTATGCTTTTATTCCGCAAGTCTGTATTTTAAGGGTAATTTCCATAAGACTTACAGCAAAATCGTAAGGGTTGGCAGTTCTGCACAACCAAAGGCCATGTATTATAAATGAAATATATGTCCAGTTGATACTACTTCACATAATCCATGGCTGTGTATTAAAAATGAGACATATGTCAAGTTCATATTTCAGTATATAGCCCATGGCCATACATTATCACTGAAATAGATGTCAAGCTTATTTTTAATTCCTTGACTCAATCCTAAATGGCAAGGACACTTATTCAGTGCTTATCACTGAATATAAATCTAAATTATCAAAGGTTACACTCTTTTTGTAGTATCATGTACCCTGGGACATAACTCTAGTCTGAACTCTGTCAACAGAAAATTTTTTCTTTTAACTAAATAACTAACCTTTTCATTTCATTGACAATGCCCATCCCTACTGTTAAGTTCCGGTGGTCAATAAGGTCATCATCTTTGTACCATCTGATTACAGGGCTGGGATGACCGGAGACATCACAGTCAAAGGTGAACAATTTGTTTTCTGACTCAATAACTGTGGAAAACTCATTCTGAAACTCAGGAGGGACAATATCTGAAAATGTAAATTAGAAGATGATGTGAAAACTTACGGTAAAAAAAATATATTCATTGTTCTTTTTTGATTTCTGTCCATATTTTACTGCCCTGACCCTATTTATTTTTGACCAAATTATACACAACTCAAACTGTTATAAACAATTGATAATATCTTTTACTTCATAAGTTTATGCCATACATAAGGCAGAAATTAACATATTTTATCCTGTATAACTTGAAACCAAACTTCGAACACCATAAATCAAGACCTGACACTGCATTATGCAAGATGAGATTAGAGTCTATCTTGTTCACTTGCATTTATGAGAAGAACAGTACAGACCCTGATCTGCCAATATATCGTAAGATGGCAGATCTGGTATGAAGATCAAACAACACTGAGACTGAATTTTCACTATCAGCTTTCATAAGTAATGACATCTGAGACTGGTCAATAGAAAATCTTTAGATCAGGCCTGGCAAGCATGAAATTCCATACAGCTTATGTATCAACCAATCAAAACTAACCTTTCAAAAGTAACACCATCTGAGACTGGTAAAAACAAAATCTTTAGATCAAGCCTGGCAAGCATAAAATTTGAGAGCTTATGCTATCAGCCAATCAAAACTTAACTTTTAAACACAATGTCATTTGTGATTGGTTGAAACTAATCTTAATCTCAGTTTTAGAAATTGTATGATTTCCAAATCTGGTTCTCAAAGAGAATGATCTGATATATACATGCAGGATATTACTAAAAATGAAATAAGTACCTACCAGTTATGCGGAGCTCTGGTCGGACATTAATGAAATTAGCCTTTCCTTCACGATTTACACCGTAACACTCGTACAAACCCCTGTCATACTCTGTCACAGGAGATATTAACACTTGTGTTTCAACAGTCAGCTCATCTCTGAAATTATATTTCTTTTTAGAATTCAAGAGAAATTTTTTTACAAAATTTGTTAAGTAAAAGAAAGCTATTATATAAGTATTATGTAATGGTTTAGTCATTCATGCATGAAAGTCAATCAATATAACCTATTTCTCCCAAAGGATGGTGTGCTTTAAATCTGAATCAGATACACAAAAATAGTTACTGTGTTTAGCAATAAAGACTTACATGTGTTCAGAACCCTAATTTTCTCAGATATAAATGCAGACAAAATCAAACTATGTTAATAAGCATCTAAATATTCCATAACTAATACATTAGGGACTGAAAGCTATGTATGTATGTAGTAGCATATTATGGCACTGTGGCACAATAGTGGCTATATGGTACCAAAAAAAGAAAAGTTTAAAAATTTTAAAGGGACCAAATGAAGTCTCATAAAAGCACATGAACTGCTGATATGAATAAGTTAAATTTCAACTTCACAACATTTTTTTAGTTATCTATATATATATATATATATATATATATATATATATATATATATATATATATATATATATATACATATGTTTGTTCATTCATAACTATTTCAAATTACAAGTAATTTTGTTTATCTAGACTGTCAAAGTTCTGGTTAATTATTCACATATTTCACAGTAGATTCTGTGTGTGTGTGTGTGTGTTGGAGAGAGAATGCATATATATATATATATATATATATATATATATATATATATATATATATATATATATATATATATATATATATATATACTGTTTCTTAGTTTTTTTCTTTTCATTTATTTGCTGCATTTAATTTGGTCTTTTTTTGCAAATGCAAATATCTGAAGGCCACAAGGATGTTAGTTTCAGTACTATGTTTTCCTTATCATTAAATGCTGACTTTATGTTATTTGTACTATGAATTTCACTTCTTCTTCTTGCTGTTAAATGTTTCATACAGAAATCATACCTGTAAGTTGTCATTCTTATCCTGGTCCCATCAGAGATCAGAGTTCTATTAGCCTTAGTTTTGTTATAGATTTTAAAGGAGGTAAATTTCCACAGGCTGGCTTTAAAAGTAAATGTGACATTGTCCCCAATTACAGATGGGTTTGGGGATACCTCCATGCTGAAACCATTTTGAACATCTGCAAATAAAGGCAAGGAAAATGTCTGAATTGATAAATCTACCTCTGAAAATCCAAAGAGGAAAGTGCTGCTTTTTAAAATATTGGAAATCATGAAAAGAATCTGGGAAATCACTATTTTTCATGAGGACCCAATTTTTTTGAATTATGTTGTTGGAGCAAATCACAATTTAAATATTTCTGAAAGCAATAAGACACCTTCACAATCACTATGTTTCAGTACAAATCAAAATGTTATTTTCACAAAACCACAACAAAAAAAATAGTTCAAAGAAATTGTTTTCATCCTTTTTCTTTTTGTTGCAGTTTTTATTAACATATTTCATTATTTACATTTACTTCTTTTTCCCACATTTAAGACTGTATCATGCATATGATAAACTTGGTTATTATAATTACTGCTAAACACAAATTCAATTATATTATGTTATGAATATTCTACAGAAGGGACTCAGAACTGCAGGACTGGTTGCATTCACAAATTCCTGTCACACATTGCAACTAGCTGTAAGTCAAAAAAGGAAATAACTCTAACCAAATCAAGGGAGCACAAAAATTTATAAATACATGCATCTTCAACTGATAACCATAATATGTATTAAGTTTCACAACATTCCATTAAAAAATCTGCAAAACAAGTTGTGTTCACAAGATTCTGTTTTGCACTATATTTAACAGTAAGAAAGGGCAATCACTGCAACAGATCTGCAACAGCAAAGTGATTTACTGACAACTGCATCTTTTAGGTGATGGTTATGATATCTGCCAAGTTTTCATGGCAATCCACCAAACACTGCTAAAAAGATTCTATCATACACTGCATTAAGCTACAAGACAAAATGGGCAATAACTCTAAAAAAAAATGCAGCAGCAAAGTGAATGTCAATATGAGCATCTACAGGTGATGACCATACTATTTTAGCAACTTTCTTGGAAATCCACCAAAAACTGGAACGAGTTGTACTGAAGTCGATCAATCATAAAATAACTTGTGACAGCAAAGTGATTTACTGACATGCATTTTCAACAGACAAGGTAGGTGTTGTTCAGCAATCAAGCAATACACAGATCTAGTATGCACTGATGTCACTTTTTATAAAGCTTGTTTATGACCATGATGCCATAAGCCTACTTATTAAGGCCTATCAAAATCCTATCCAGGGTGATACAAGTTTAACCAATCAGATGCAAGAGCACCTCATTAATATGCAGTGATCTTCCTCATAACAAATGTCATTCAATATCTTAATGATATTAGCCTATTCACAAGTCCAGCCAATCAGATCCAATATTATCTCATTACCATGCACAAATCACATGCATAACAGGAATCACCCAACATCTTAATGATATTAGCCTATTTACAAGTCCAGCCAATCAGATTCAAGACCACCTCATTAACATGCACTGTTCTCGCTCATAACAGTCATCAAACATCTTATATTATGTCTATTTACTGAGTGTCATCAAAATCAGGTAAAACAGGCAATAGCAAGTGGTAAGAATATCAGTCAATACAAGATCATAAAAATGGGCAGATTTTTATAACTGTACAATAAAATTCCTGTACAGCTTAAGACTATTTAAGAAGTTTGATTAAAACTGGATCAGATATAATCTAGAGAGGTAATCAGATGCACGAGAACTTCAGCAGCATTCATTCATGAAACTTGTTCAACTGAGATCTTGATATGACCTTAAATTCCATATTTTATCAAAATCAAACTAATCAGATGCAAGATCACCTCATTAATATGATCTCAACCACCAAAGTCATTTAATACACTGATGATGAAAGCTTAATTTCCAAGTTTAATTAAATTGGTTCATAAATATGGCCTCCAAAGCTGAAAGTTGCTCAGCCCAAACAATGCAAGATGACATAATTCATATACACTCACAAACGACTTAAGACACATCACAGTAACTCATGCCTGATCAAAGTCAGATTAGAAATGTGGAATCCTGAATAATAATAAACCAAGCTAGTCTGATGCAAGATCACCTCATTAATATTATGTGGCTTTCACTCATTATCAAACTCATCCAAGAACTTGTTAATATCAGCCCATCTTGTAAGATTGATCAAAATCAGATCAAAATATGGTCTTCAGAGTGTAACATGCCAAAACAAACAGAGGTAAAAATCACCTCACTGATTTGAAAGGATCTCACTTGTGGTCACAAACGTCAGTGATCTTGATGATATAAACCTATATTCCATGTCTGATCAAAAACAGACCAGAAATATGGCCACCATATCAATAACAAACTAATTAATATGCATGGATCTTGCTCATAATCAAATTCATATTAGAACTTGATAGTGTAAGCCATGTTTCAGGTTTGAGAAAAATTATATGAATGTGACCTTGAGCCAAGGTCAAAAGGGCAAGCATATGTGGCATATGTATTGTCTTAACTTCAGAATGATTCATATAAAGTATGAAAAAGCTCCATAAAGAGGCTTAGGAAATATTGGCAATGAAAAACCTTTAACCACATCCTGAACACAAATTTAATACAACATTGACCTCGAGTCCTAGGTCAGAAGGGGGAGGGGTAAAAGTATGCAGAGAACGAATTCTCTTAGCTTCATTATGAATCATTCCAAGTATGATACGAATCTATCAAGGGGTTTACAAAATATTAGCAAATGAAAAAACTGTAATCAAAACCTTTCAGCAAATTTTCTATCACTGGAATCTTGACCCTAACATAAAAGGTGTGAGCAAGCATGTCACAGACAGAACTGTCTAGTGTTCATAATGATTCAAGCTAAGCATGATAACAATCTATCAAGCAGTTTAAGAAATATAAACAGACGAGAAAACTCTAACCTAAACCATAAACTGCTTACAATAATGATGCTAATGATGCTACCAATGCTGCAGCCATCAACAGAAAAGTGACTCCTATATCTTGCTTCCCACTATCATAAGCCTGACAAAAGGCAAATAATAAGTCATAAGAAAGAAAAAATATGCCCGAAATGTTTTCCAAACTTCATGGTACATGGCCAGTGAAAGTATATGTTAAACTAGAAATATGTTCATAGAACAATGATATCGCACAAGAATGCCTGAAACTACCTGAATGCAAAACTTTACAAAGACGCAACAGATGCATGGATGGATGAACAAAGGTAAAACTAATGGATGAACAAAGGCAAAACTAAATGTCCTCCATCTGTTATGGTAGGATACAAAAGTTAGATTGTGGGAATAGTAAGTGATGGACATAATCTTGTTTAGTATGAGTATCCTGGCTGATATATGAGTAAGTTTATGTGCTTCTGTATTGTTCTATAAACTGTCAAGTAAAAATGATACAAATGTTGTGCAATGCTGTTATTACTCACCTGTTACAATAAAAGTAATGTTTTCTGAGCTATTCCCCATTGTATTACTGGCAAAACATTTGACCCATCCAGCTTTCTTTGCAGCCAAAGACAGCTCACTTGTATTTTGCTTCGTCAGTTCAGAATAGTCATCCGTTATTTTGGGAAACAAATTCATCACAGAATATGCACTTCTTTGTCTTCTGCCACTGTTGTTTGGACTGACACTTCGGTTTATTTTCTGCCAAGCATCAGGATTAATAGAACAATCCGTCAGATTTTCACAGGGTTGCCAATACCAGTCAATCTCATTTGGTGGTGGAACAGACTGAACCGTGCAGTTCAATACATACTTTAAATCACGCAGGTAAAATTCCTCTGTAGGCCTGATGATTTTTACTACTGGTGCATCTGTGATAAAGAAAATTTTGACTGAAAACAGTATTTTTTTAAACACTTTAATACTTCATTAAAAACTACAAAAACAACAAAGTGCAGGTACAATGTGACTAATTAATGTTAGGGTATTACGTAAATTTCCCAAACTGACCTAATGGCTTCTTATGCCGACTGAAAATATGTTTTTGGTCTCCAAAATATCATTTTAATACTAATGCAACCTCCATAACCTAGACTGCTGCACTGGCTCTGTGGTTAATGTTCCAGACTCATGACCAAAAGGGTGCGAGTGTGAATCATACCATCAGACCAGCCTGGGTCAGCTACCAAGGTGTATCCTTAAGCAAGGCACTTAACTCCAGTTACCTGGGCACTAAATAATGTACTTGTGATACCATGCCATTAAGCATCAAACCACACTCTTTAAACTGGCCAACACTATAAATGGTTCAAATGTTTGGTCACAATAATTTCCAGTTCAGGGAATTTCAATGTAGTAACAAAGTAATTTGCATTTCAAAACAATGTAAATTAAATTTATTTAGGATTTGTATATTACAGACAATAGATACTGTACAAATCACATAAATTTTCATATTGTTAAATTATCTAAACTGTATAGAAGTATCAGCAGCCCTAAATTTGTAATCATCAGATAAATTACACTTAATGTATGATTATTCATTTAATTCAAAATCTACCTATAGAAAGAACTATGTATTTCCACCTCCAACCTGTAAAGATATTGTGATAACAAAAATTATTTTATACTCATATTACAAATTAAACTTCAAAATTTTTTATTTACTCTGAAAAGTTAGCACATTTGTCATCTTATCTGTATGTTTCCAAAACAAAATTCTGGTCACTCATCTTACAAATTACACTGCCAAATTTTTCACTTCATATCATATTTACTCCAAAACATCATTTGAGTAATATTACCGTGGTGATTTCCTTTTAAAAGCATTTTCTACTACTGCTTAAACTATTACCATCACTTGAATATCTACTCCATCACCAGAATATCCACTGTTAACTACTATTTTGTCTAATGCTTAACTTAAATATGAGCTGCCACTCTTGACACATAAAATTACAATGAAAGGCCAATTTAGTTAGACCATACAGTTTGTTGCAACTGTTAATAAAACAAATTATACATGGAAAAAGAGATGGACTCTAAGCAAGAAGGGACTGTAATCTCTCCAAACTGTATCTGAAGACAACTTGTCCATTAATGCAAGTTTTTAAAGCATCTTAGGTATCAAATAAAGAATCAAATTGGTTTTGTGGTCTCTTAAGACAGTTGGTCTCTAAAATAAGTGACCTTAAGACTGACAGAATATAAATTACACAATTCAGACTTTTTTGTTTTTCTTTTTTCACAATATTGTGAGAATAGCATATATGTGTCATCACTTCCCTTGACAACGTGCAAGTTTCTTAAAACATTTCTTGCTTACATTCTACAATCAGCTTCATGCTGCTGGTGGCATTCTGATCAGCAGTGTAAGCCTTCAATTCATAGATTCCTGCATCAGTTCTCCTGGGTGATCTGATGGCATATGCTATCATATTCACTCCTTCACTGCCAAGGAAAATAGGAAAACAATGTAAAGATTGAAGCATCTTTATATCTGCAAATATATATATATATATATATATATATATATATATATATATATATATATATATATATATATATATATATTGTTTCTTATGGTTTAAATATTTATGCCAATTTCTGTAATTTTTATGTTGATTCTAGATCATGTTCTCACAACATATGTTAAACATTCATGTCAGTTCTGATGTTGGCTGAGTTAGATTTATAGCACTTTGTGCCAATTGTATTATTAGTTAGCACAATAATTAACACCCCAAGCATAAAGGATGTAATGTAGCTACTGATGTAACAAGGTTTTTTGTTGATGTGAAGGATGATATTATCAATTTATTTAATCAACAAAATCAAAGAAATAAGAAGAAAATTGAGGGAACTCAGAAAACAACAAATGTCACAAAACTACTGAAAAGGATCAAAACTCGCATTTTTATCATAAAGAACCTTTATGCTTGGAACAGAATATCATATATACCTGTATATAAGTCAGGACCAAATACAAAAACAAATAGACCCTGACCCTACATCATATAAAGCACCAGCAGATCAGGGTCAAATTGTATTGATCCAGATCTGTAGTGCATTACATGATAGCAGATTTGGGTTAATGCAGTTTGCAGTTAGAGTGGACTTACATGTGAGTATATATGGTAATTAATAGTTCCACTATGTCAATCAACCTTATTCAGCACCAAAGTAGTTATTTAGCTATCATCTATGGCCAGGAAGCCAAATGTTGGTTGGCCGTGAGTAGCCTATACAGTATTGCATAACAAGAGTAAGAAATGTAGGAACAAAGTGGGCCTGATAGACTCCCCAGAATTATGACCAATGGGTCTTATGACCAAGACCTTTGGTCAAATTACACAGTCTTTAACTAAACTTACTGTGCATGAAACATTTATATCTTGAGTAACCTCTGACCTTTACACCCAAGGACATGAAGGTTTCTTTATTACAGACATCCACAAAATTTGATCATGAAATTTACTCATAAAACAAAAATTATCCAGCAAACTGATTTTATTTCTCTGCACCACAATGACATTGTCCTATGACTTTTTAAACCCAAAATTAATAAACTTCTTTCTGACAGAATGTGCAAGTCATCTGTGATCTTTTATGAGGGTACATAGTGAAAACTGAAATTTTTGTGCAGAAACCATTTTTCTTCTTTCAGTTACAATGACTTTGAATCAGAAGGCTTCTTCCAAACAAAAGGTGCAAGCAATCCACACAATTTGGTCCAGTTCTGTGATGTAGAACTAATGTTACTGTTTGAAAACCAATTTTCTTCTTTACGTCACAATGACTTTAACCTTTAACACTCTGATCCTGAAATCAAAAGTCTTCTACCTTACCCAAAGTGTGAGACAGCCACAAATTTTGGCAACTGTAAATGGTAGAGAACTTGAGTTACTGGTGGAAATTAAATTTACAACAGACCAGAAGTGTAGTGAGAAATTCTGCCCCCCACCCCCCAAAAAACCTAATTCTAGGTCACCTCCCAATAAAATTTACAATGTTTGATGGGAATTTTGTTCCCCCATGCAGCTCAATTATGGGGTAGCTTGTGTGGTTATACTCCTATGTAAAAGACAGATGGAATGACAGCAACATCATCATAACAAAGTGAGTATATCAAAACTGGCAAGTCCCACAAAACAGACAAAAATGTAGGCAACATTGAGCTCAGATATATCAACAAGTATTGACTGCATTTAAATCGCATTCTGAAGTGAGCCATTAAGAAGTCTGTAAAAAAAAACTTGCATTGGGACTTTTCTATGCAAATGAGTGTGTCACCCCTGTGGTATTTGTTGCTATGCAGTCAGATAATAATGTGCTAATCTGCTTATGTGTGTCATCTCTACTATTTGTTGCAAGGTGTTCAGTTAACAACAGTCTAATCCCTCCTGAAATGAAAATGGTTTCGCTCGTTTGGGATGACTTGTTGCAAGATGTTCTGATCGCAAAAAGCTAATCTGCTCATTTGTGTCATCTGTGCTATTTGTTGCAAGATGTACATATAACAATCAGATAATTGCTGAAAGGTGTTCACATAACAAAATGCTAATCTGCTCAAGTGAGTCATCTCTGTACTAATTATTGCCATGTGTTCAAGTAACAATATGTTAATCTGCTCAAGTGTTTCATCTCTTTGTTAATTGTTGCAATGTGTTCAGTTAGCAACAGTCTAATCCTTCTAGTATATCATCTTTGTGCCATTTGCTGCAATGCATCCAGTTAGCAACAGGCTAATCTGCTAATGTTTATACATACTTTGATGTAGTAACACAAGCTCAAAACTTCTGTTAAAGCAATATCCTCCCGAAACTGAAAATTGTTTCACTCACTTGAGATGCTTGCTGGAACGCGAATCGCTATTCTGGGGGTAGAGGGTGGGGATGAATGGATAAATTTTCTTGTAGGAAATCTCCACCCCAGGATTGTCAGCATCAAATTCTGACACAAAATTTTCACAATTATTTACTATTAATTATACAGTATTTCTTACAAGATAAGCCCAGGTGACCAGTCTAATAATCTGTGCAAATGTTGCAGGGGTGGGCTTCTTATCAAACACAGAGTGTGTACGCATGCAAATATCACCTATTCACACACTTTCCCCACCCGTTATAATGCTTACATACTCTACAGTACACAATCCAATGGTAATCTCTACAACAGTGGTAAGCTACTGATTTCTATCAACTTCACAATCAAATGTATATTTGCAGTATGGTATAACACAGTGGTAATCAACTCCAATGGTAAGCTACTGATTTCTATCAACTTACCAATCACATACACATTACCATTATGGTATAAAATATAGTGGTAATCAACTCCAATGGTAAACTACTGATTTCTATAAACTTACTAACCATATACATATTAGCAATATGGTATACAATACAGTGATAATCTACAACAGTGGTAAACCACTGATTTCTATCAACTTACTAATCTCATATGTATTTGCATTATGATATACAACACAGTGGTAATAACCTCCAATTGTAATTGCATTAGAGTATACAATACAGTGATAGTCAACTCCAATGGTAAACTACTGATTTCGATTCAACTTACCAATCTCACACGTATTAGTATTATGGCATACAACACAGTGGTAATCTATACCACTGGTAAACTACTGATTTTGATCAACTTAACAATCATATTTGTATTAGCATTATTATTCATTTGACAAATAATCCTCTGCATTTAATAATTTCTTTCTTGCATTACCCTCTTTAATAATGCCAACTTCAACTGAATTCCATCAAATGGTTCTCTATATATTCTCTTAATATTCACACCAAAGAAACATGCATGTTTACAATACCTCACCTGCTTTGACTGCTCTGGTGGACTTGTAGTTAGAGCACCCACCTCGGATGCAGGAGGCCGTGGGTTCGAACCCTGGCCAAGTCATACCAAAGACTTATAAAAATGGTACTAGCAACTGCCTCCCCTGGAGGTTAGTGTTAGGACTGGTCAGCCTGGTGTCAGGATAATGTGACTGAGTGGGGACATCATGCTACATGTCTGCAGCATGATGCCCCAGTACTAGACATCACTATAAACTGCCACACCGCAGACATCATAGTGATGTGACTGAAAAATTGTTAAAGCTACATCAAAAATCCGAATCACACACACACACACACCTCACCTGCTCTGTTGCGCAGCAGCAGTATCAAGTGCAGTCATGTTTCTTACAAAGCCTTTTCCAAATGCAAATAATTTTATTCAATGGATCTGTTATATTTTTAATGGACCGTCCAAAAGATTTTTGGGGCACTTTGCCTTTTACCTTTGTGGTGTACTGATAAGTATGTTGTCCTTGTACCATTCAAATTTGGGTTTTGGGTAGGCTTCAAACTTTACCACCATCACAGTTTCAGGAGACCCTTCCTTTGTTATATATTCTGTCTCCAGTGCTTCTAAGGTAACAAATGTCTTGTCTGCAAGAAATGAAAATATAAAAAATACCAGAAACAAAAATTATGAATATACATAAATATTGTATGGTTTAATTTTTGCTATATATATTAAAAAATTAATTGCACATTATGGAATAGAAGAGCTCCACCAGAGCTTTATTTTAAAATTTCGATCAAGCTCAGGGAAAGGTGAGCAATATTTACTCAGGTAATACCCACACATCCACCACTTCTGTCCCTCTAACACATGATGGAGATGAGTCTATAGTGAAGACAAAAAAGGGAACAATCCTTCTGAAAATTAATAATAATAATAATAATAATAATAATAATGAGGACTTTGTATAGCACCTAATCTTTAGAAGCTCTAAGCACTTTACAACATTTGACAACCCTTAAAAAACATATATAATGATATGATTATAAAAATAAAAACAAACACCACGAAATTAAAAAACAGAAAACATGCTGTAAATATTTAAGGTAAGGATACATTATTAGGTCTTTTAAGTCTGTTCTTGCAGTTGAAATAGGTGAGTTTTAAGAGCACTCTTGAACGAGATCACTGTGTCTTTGTGTCTAAGTTCAGTGGGCAATTTGTTCCATGTTGCTGGGCCCTGGTATGCAAAAGAGCATTGTCCATATGATTTCATTTTCACAGTTGGAATAATGAGAATACAAGTGTCAGAAGAGAAGCATAAGTATCTTGCTGGTGTGTACACATGGGTGAAGTCGGATAGGTATGTTGGACTGGAGCCCGTCAGTGAAACGTAGCACAGAGAACAAATTTTGTGTTTAATTCTGGATCGTATGGATAGCCAGTGTAGGGTACAGAGCAGAGGGGAGGCGTGCTCTGATCGTGGTACTCTAAGGATGATCCGAGCAGCTGTGTTTTGAACTTTTTGAAGTTTCTGGAGTAGATATTGAGATGAACCAGACAGAATTGAGTTACAATAGTCCAGTCTTGAAAGTACTAAGGAACACACAAGTGTTTTAGTGGCATCAACTGAAAGATACTTGCGAATGGAGCTGATGCGTCTCAGCTCAAGATATGCAGCCTTGCATATGTTCATGACATGTTGGTGCAATGAGAGAGTACTGTCAAGAGTAACACCTAGGTTTCGTACTGACTGTGTGAATTTAATGTTGGTGTTGCTGATATTTATTGTCTGAGGTAAAGGATGTGAATGAGAAAGTTTTTGTGTTGTTTCAGTTTTATCATCATTCATCTGCAGCTTGTTACATGTCATCCATGATTTCACATCGGAAATGCACCTCTCTACGCCTTGGATGGTAGCTTCAACTTCAGCTGGATGGCTAGATTTGTATATTTGGGTGTCATCAGCATACAATTGGTGAGACACTGGATGATGATCTATGACATTTGAGAGTGGCTGAGTGTATAGAATGAAGAGAACAGGTCCAAGAACAGACCCCTGTGGAACACCACAGCATAGATCAACTGGGCTGGAGTGTTTTCCATTTGCGGACACAATTTGTGTCCTGTTGACCAAGTAGGACTTGAACCATAGTAAGGCCGTATCATGAATGCCAAATACATGCTGGAGACGGTGAAGTATTATATCATGGTCTATAGTGTCAAATGCTGCAGACAAGTCAAGGAGAGTGAGGACTGTAATCTTTCCGCCATCCAAAGCAGAGAGAAGGTCATTGACTACTTTCAGAAGAGTAGTTTCAGTACTGTGGCAAGGGCGATATGCAGACTGTACATTGCTAAAAAGACTGTTTGAATTCAGATGAGATACAAGTTGGGATAGAACAACTTTTTCTAAGATTTTTGACATGAATGGGAGATTAGAAACTGGGCGTTAGTTCTTTAAATCATTATGGTGGAGTGTTGGTTTCTTCAGCAGAGGCTTTACAATGGTAGATGTGTAAAATGATGGGAATTCCCCAGATGAGAGTGAGGTATTAATAACATCAGTTAGTGAAGGCAATACTGGATCTAGGCATTCAAGCAGCAGTGACGTCAGAATCGGATCAAGTTCACATGACTTTGGTGCACTCTTCATCACGATTGTACATACTAAATCCATAGAGACAGGTTCAAATGCTGCTAACGGTTGCCGCTGAAATTCTGTATCACAACTGTATGAAGATGATGAGTCAATTGAAATTGTGTTGTCAAGTTTATCTCTGATGGTTTGTACTTTGTCATGGAAGAAATTTGCAAACAGGTCCAGAAGGTCGACTAGAGAGAAGGTAGCTGGAAGTGGTGTACATTGTTCCTTGACATTAGCTTGTTAGCAATCTCAAATAGCTCTTTGCAGCTAGAACTTTCCATGATCTTAGTACTGTAGTGGGCTGATTTCACTGCATGGACTATGTTTGTGACATTCATCTTAGCGGCATCATAGATTTGCTTATGAATAGTGAGTCTGTTGGAAACCCAAAGCCTCTCAGCTTTACGTCAGTCTCTTTAAGCAGTGTGAAGCTGGTTCCTAACACTGCTATACCACGGAGAACACTTTTGAATTGATACTCTGCACTTGGCTGCTAGGGCATGTTTGTCAAGCAATGAACGCAGGCAGTTATCGAGTTGTTCTGCTGTAGGAGTTAAGCTAGTTGTTAGGTTTGCTTGGATGTCATCCATTAGTTGGGTTCTGTTTATCATATGGAGGTTTCTCTTAGTAGCAAATAATGGTGGAGGGTTAGGGACTGATACGTCAAGATGGCATATAATGCAGAGGTGATCTGATGAAAGTTCGTGGGACACCAGGGAGGACTGTAGAATATTATCATCAGGTCTGTAAAGAATCCAGTCTAAAATGTGACCATGTTTATGGGTGGGTCGGCTAACTGACTGTTTGAGGTTGAAAACGTGAATGGAATCTAGGAGTTTTGATGTGCATGGGTTTCCAGGACAGTCAAAGTGAAAGTTGAAATCTCCAAGAATAATCAGGTTGCCACCTATTGAATTTCCATACTCCAGGAGATTCGGAAGCTGCTCCAAAAAGAGAGATTCTGTCAGCTTGTTTTATCTACTAGGAGGAGGGCGGTAGAGGCAGAAAAAATGGACTGACCTTTGTTCCAGTATGAGTGTAGTTTGGACTAGTTCAAACGATGTGTGGTAAAAATTGAAGGTTGTAGTGTAGTTAAGACGGTTGATCATGGAGTTCTTTGCGATGACAGTAATTCCACCTCCACGAGAGTGGTGGGGGAACGACTTGATGGAGTAACTGGTGGGTGTTAGACCCGCACACTTGAGTTCATCGCCTGATGTTTTTAGCCATGTTTCTGTCAGGAAAAAGACCTCGATATTCTGATCGTTGATAAAATTAACTATTTCTGTGTGCTTTTCCGGTGGTCCTACTGATTCGGCATTGAATAATGCGATGCGCAGTGGTATCTCTTCGATAGTCGACACAAAGGTTTACGATTTAATTAGGATTTGAATTAGGTTGTCTAAATTAATGGCCGAATTTTTAAATTTCTGTGCTGGAAAGGGCAAAAGGGAGATAACTGGAATTCTTCTTCCTGTTCTACGCCGGCCAGCTTTGAAACAGTGCTTCTTTTTTCGCTTCCGTTTATAGTTATGGAATGATGAATGTAGTCCCAGGTCGTTTAGTCTAGTGCACAATGTAGTATGGAGAGCCAAGGAGTGGTCATTTAACGCAATTAATGAGGGTCTATCATAGCATAAACGGTGGACTGGCGAGTATCACATGAATGTGGTTTGTTCAAGAACAAAGGAAGTTGTAGCAGTGGAGCAAAACAGCTGAGAAAAAGTCTAATTTTTCTCATTTCCAAAACAAGATGATGAAGAAACACATTCGAATAGAACAGCCAATGCATGATGAACACAATAACGCAGACGAAGACAGACAACAAGCACATATATCATGAAAAACGGCACAAAAATCCAGGACAGCTGCCTCAAGCCAGTTAAGCGATAGCAGCCACCATAACGAGTACAATGACTGATCAACATTCACATCTTCTGATGATGACCGTAATATGAACTAAGTCTAAAAACAATTCACTAAAAACTGCAAGAGTAGCTGCATTCACAAAATTCTCTTATACTATGCATCATCTAAAAGTAAAAATGGAAAAATAACTCTCACAAAAAATCAGAAGGCACAAAGAGCTGTTGATATGTGCATCTTCAAATGATTTTTTTTTAGCACTGGCACCATTTAGAACCA
The DNA here is from genome assembly GCA_016617855.1 of Megalonaias nervosa. Taxonomy (NCBI): domain Eukaryota; kingdom Metazoa; phylum Mollusca; class Bivalvia; order Unionida; family Unionidae; genus Megalonaias; species Megalonaias nervosa. Next base: position 92,254 of record JAECUM010000644.1, read on the forward strand.
ACTAGACATCATGAGCCTTCTGGTGAAAGCATAATGTCTACATGACCAGCAATCCAGAAGCAATAATAAAATTTGACACATGGCTATTGTGGTGGCCATGTTGGAGGTCAGACTGACACCAATTTCATTTATAACTAGACATCATATGAAGTCTTTCAGTGAAAACCCCATGTTAATATAGTCAAACCTGGTTATCTCCAGGGGTGTCAAAAAATCGTCGACATAACCAGGTCCCAAGATGTCAGGGTTTAGTTGATAAATCTACTGCAGAACAATGATTATGCATCTGACGTACCAAAAATGAGGAGTTTTATTTCTAAAAACAAATGGCATTTCTAATACACAATAAAAATAATAATTCAGTCATGCCTGGTTGGAGAAAAAAGAAGATTGGAGGTCTTTTAAATGAGATTAAGTAACAAGTCACATATTTTTCCAACAATAAGTTACTGCAACAATGTCAGTGGTTTAAAGTTGTTTTTATTTCCCTGTGAATAGCCTCATCCCTTTGGTAGCCTCAGCATTACAATGATTTTCTCATGCTATCCAAAATCTAGGCCAAATGAAGTACATGTACATGTAGGACTGTACTTATTTTATTTTTGAAAGTGTTTTCTTTTGTTACAGTTGACTTGTGACTAGCAGCAAAATGTAACTGACCAATATTGTGCATGAAAATCAATCTTTTTTTTCGATCGTTAGAGGTTCCTTTACACCAGTATATGCCGGTTTTTACCGATAAATTTTGCTTCTGTACCGGAAAAAAAACGGGTGTCAGTATTCATGTACCGACAAACTGTAAAATGTGTTTCAAGTCTTTAAAGTTAACTGTCTCAACATCAAATTCTGTATGAAGCCAACTTATTCCATTCATGCAGTTAGAAGATAACTTATTCCATTCATACAGTTGTAGTCCCATATCCCTCCCGACTTTGATCAGTGATCGTCGACAAGAACACAGCATCAGGAGGAGAGTCGGCTAATCTCTTTGATGGATTGCAAGACTTTGAAATTCAAGATAAAAACAACACAAATGAAAGCACTCTTCTTTATGTTTCGAATTTTAATCCTATCAGTCGCCTTATGCTTCATTCCGTTTGTGTTGAAGAATATGTAATCATGGTACATCGATCACCATTTTCATTAAAAAAATACTGGGTGCTATAGATTTTTTTTACAATATATTGGTGTTTTTATTTACTCTTGTTCAAAACAAATTAATAGCCGCGGGGGGGGGGGACAGCTTAGTTTGGAGTTTTGTGGGTTTTTATTTATAGATTATTGTGAGTCAAGTGATCTAGCCATGCTGAAGTTGAAGGCTTACGCTCTAATTCAGCATGAAAACACTTTAATTATTACCAAATTTGTTTTAAATGTATTGTGTAAAACAAATTGGATATTTTTAGCTACATTTAATGATGTCAACCTGATAATTTTCCAAGTTATAGATAAGATCAAATTCGCAATGCTGTGTGGGACGAACTATATTGTCGTGGTATGGACATGCGATAATGTCCATTTTGAACGCAGCTTGCCTAAAGGTCAGAAACACATGCATTCAATTTCCTTACTCTAAAGTATTGTTTACATGATAATTTTCTACACTCTGTGTAAGTGATAAACCATGCATTGATGAGATTGGTTGATTAGCATTTGTACCAGTAAAATTTGGTCTTGTACCGACTGTATGAGGTAGCGGTAATAGCAGAAATGCCGGATCATTTCTTGTAAAATTTCTCTGAGACGGACATTAAAAGTTGCATTTCATCGAATTAAGCAGGTCCACATGTTACTTCGGACCAAAACTTATGCCCGACATAACCGGGTTATTGACTTAAAAGGGGTCGAGATATGCGGAGAAAAATTAGCAGAACAAAGAAGGATTTTTTCGGGACCGGACCAACGTGCTCGACATTCATGGGTTCTCGAGATAACCGAGGTCGAGATAAGTGGGTTTGACTGTATGATCATTCATTCAGGAGAAGGTCTGATAACAAGATTTTCAAGATGGTCACTGTGTTAGCTATACTGGATGTCTGAGTGGCACCAATTTCATTTAGAACAAGCTTACGGCATCATAAGAAGTCTTTTAGTAAAATCCCATGTTGATAGGAACACCATTCATAGAGAGTCATGATAACATGATCATCGAGATGACAGCCATATTGGCTGTGTGAGTACCACCATTTTCATTTAGTACCAATGAAACATCACAAGTAAACTGGTGAAAACCCCATAATCAACATCACCTTTGTGCAGAAGGAGTAGCCATAACAAGATTTTCAAGATGGTTGCTGTGATGGCCATATTGGGCATAGATCAGCTCCATTTTTATACAGGACCAACTAGACATCATAAGAAGTCATTTTGGTGAGAAAAACATGCTGATATAACAATCCATTCATTAGAAGTAGTGACAACAAAAGTTTCAAGATTGCCACTTTGGTGGCCATATTAAACAGCAGATGGACACCATTTTATTTTGACCAATTAAACACCATAATAAGTCTTCTGTTGAAAACCCACATCAATATGACTTTCCATTCAGGAGAAGCAGCAAAAGCAAGATTTTAAAGATGGCTACCATAGTGGCTATATTGGACATTAGATTGGCATGATTTCCATTAAGGTCCAACCAGACACCATAAAATATCTTTTTTGTGAAAACCCCAATGCAGATATGACCATCCATTCAGGAGCAGTAACAATAACAAGATTTTCAATATGGCTGTTCTGTTGGCCATACCGGATGTTCATTCAGAACCACTTTCGTTTAGGACCAACATGATCATGGGATCCTCAAAGTAGCCTAAAAGAAGTAGTGACCAAAAAACCTGTGCAAAGAGATCAACGTACTGTAAGCTCTTCTATCTATAACCAGTTGACATAAACAATGGCAGGAGCACTTATATGTTGATATGCCCATCTTCTGATAATCATCATAACATTTCCAAGACTAAATGCAGTCAAAAGATTCTATCAGAGATGCAAGATCACCTCATCAATATGCATTAATCTCAAACCTTTCTGAGATCTGATGCTTCAGGACATATATTCCAAATCTGATCACTGTCAGATCTGAAATAAGGTCTCCAGAGAGGTTTTAGCCTCAATGAATCAGATGCAATATTACCTCATTAATACGTGTATTATCTCTCATTATTGATGATCATGATGATGTTCTCAGATTTCACTTATTAATGAACTCATGTTAGATCTTATGATATAAGTATACATTCCAATTTTTTTTATCAAAATGGCCAGTGCGGAAAGGCATTTCACAGAATTTGTGGCATTTTTTGCCAAGCTGAGGGCACTGAAGGTGTGCCATTTCTTCCAGCACAAACTTACAACAACCCTGGTCATGTGCAGAACTAGGTGCACTAATAAAACTGCATTATTAGGCAATAACGAGGTATTTTTTTCTGTGTGGAGCCAATGAAGGTAACACTTGCTCTGCGTGCTGTTTCATCAAGTTGCACTAATAGACTGCATTATGTACTATATGAAGCAACAAGGCTAAGAGGACAGTATTTACGAAGTTTCATGGTAATCCATCATAAATGGCAAACACTTAAAAATAAAAGCACTTTGTCCCTTATAAATCATGAATGATGCTTACACAGGCACTACTGCATACCCTAAATAGAGATCTTGTCTTTACCCCGGTCTCTGACATCACCAAAGGAGTGCTGAGGCATCCATATTTTATGTCAAATTGGTACCTATTATCATTTAGGACCAAACAGATATAGGATCTCAAATGGGTAATGATTTAATATTGAATTTATGAAACGAGTTGAGTAATGTCCAGCTTTTGTTCACCAAGGCTTGCAAAAGCTGGACATTATTCAACTCATTTCATAAATCTAATATTAAATCATTAACCATCTGAGATTCTTTTATCACATAGTTTTTATTTCAGTAAAAATTATTTAGTTAGAAAAATAAATAATTTTGTTCATTCTGACAGACACTGCACCTTTCATTTGTTGCACATAAATTATAGTGCCAAACAAAGTTGAACTAGTAAAAGTAGATTGTACTTTTTTACAAACTATAAATGAAAGAACAAGCATCCATCCAAATTAACAATGTTTTAAAAAGACAAAATCATTTTTCAACACAGAATGATCAATGTGTGTGATGTCACATTGTTTTATATGGTACATGGTAGGCCTAGAGTATGTTTACCCTAAAATGTCACTTTTAAAACTAAACATTACATTGTTGCAATGTTCATGTGAAAGAGGATTACTGGATGCAGAAATTCCCATATTTACTGTAATGGATTTGTGACCTGATATTTGAAGTATATGATTTGGAACAGTAGAATGTACTGAAGATGTAAACAAATTTCTTTTTGAGTTGGATCTGCATCACATATTTACTGCATAAATATGCTGTGGTTGGATAAAGTTCTGTCAGTTGGGTGACCAGTTTATGTCCATATTCTTCTGTGAATAGAGGTGAGTTTATTTACTTCTGTTAACATTTAAACCATGCTTGTATATATGGTGGATTCTATGTTATAGATATACCACCCCCTCCATCCCCACCCCACACACCCACTATCAAATGAGCAATACCTTAAGTTTTACTTCTTCTTCTTGTTTTTGTATTAGGGTTTTTCACCATTTTTCTTATGATGATATTGTTATACATGATATAACAAACCCCTGTGGGGGTAAATTGTCCATATTCAGACAGCCAAGACAATCTGTCCCCAATTTCCTTTCAAGAGTCAAGTTGAAAAATGACCGCCAAAATGTTCATTGAAAACAAAACATTTCTGAGTCAGAGTTAAAAAGGTTTTCCCATGATTGCAACCAATCAGTAAAGAGAATACTGCACAATAATTTCATGAGTTTATTTGGACCAATCAGAATCACATAAGGTGATATGTAACACATTGTGATATCAAAAATAGAATCACATAAGGTGATATGTAACACATTGTGATATCAAAAATAGAATCACATAAGGTGATATGTAACACATTGTGATATATGATACTGCACATACTGTAAAAAAAAACTGTACAGACTACGTGATAAATGTGAATATGATCATCTGCTTCACAGCGGTTGCAATGACAAGACTTCCAAGATGGCAACAAAGTTAGATCAGCATCATTTTCATTAATGACCATCTGTTCAAGTGAAAGCCCAATGTTAATATTACTATTCATTCAGGAGGAGTGGTGATAACAAGATTTTCAAGATGGACATTACAGCTGCCTTGCTGTATGTTTAGCCAACATCCTTTTCATTTAGGACCAACAAGACCTTGTTATAAATGTGCCAATCAAGTTTCATGGCAATCCAAGTAGTTTAGCAGTAACAATATAAAAAACTTGTGCTAACAGCTGGATGATGGACAAATAAAAGACAGGTGTACAGATGATGGACAACAGCACATCGCATACGCCTTCCTAGTCAATGAGGAATAAAGTTAATAATGGGTAATCACTAGAACTGAATAGTAGTAAGATCAGAAATGAAAACTCCATAGTGCAGTCATTTTCTGGCACATTAGATGTAAAGCTACACATCAGTATCTTTTATGGCAAAATGTGCCAACTTTTTAGAAAAGTCTAGTGCAATGTTGACACTCAGATTTGCTTTACACAAAAGTGAATATGGTACAGTGTAACCTGTCAACAGATGTCAATAAAGGCCACATAAGATACCAAAAAATTGTGTTCTTAATGGTTAGCTATCCTTTATGCAGAGATGAAATGTGTACATAAAGGTAAGGTGTTAAGTATTTTTCAATGTTTCTAATACAGCACATGTAACAAACCTATAACTGTCACTACAACATCTTTAAATGCCATCTCCTTGTGAATCTGGACTGTACATCTATACACGCCTCCATCGGTCACTGTTGCATTCTTCACATGTATCTCCCCACTGAGAGTGTCCATGTTTGCCACAGGTGAAGCTCGATATGGCTGAACAATCCTTATGCGAGTAGATTTCTTTTACATATAACAAAACAGAAAGATTACAAATGTACATTAAAAAACAATATGCACAAATAAATGTGATAAAAAACTAGGCCACTTCAAATGGGCTTTACTGCCTGTCTTGGACATTCCTCTCAATCCCAAATGTTTTGCTACTAATACTGATCAATTAAAGACATTGGGTTATTGAGAATACTGTCATATACATCAGTGGTTTTCTCAAGTAACATTATATTTTTTGTATTTGCAAAAGATGTACAGAAAATTATACATGTTTACTGATTAAGGGTAAGTTGACATAAGTCTTATTTATTGCAATGTGACAGCATTTTTGTCAAATAAACTTAACTGAGGACCTAGGATGATCCTGGAAGTACTATGAACACCAATGTATGCTTTTTTTAGTTTTGGGTATTAGATACTGATAGTTAACATACTAAACAGTCTACATTGAGATTTCTAGCAACATGGTGTATTCAATAGTAATAGTTTAACACAGTAAGCATTATACAGGAACAGTGTGATCTCAAGTTGCACCAGTTATTAGATAATGATTGTTTAACATACCCGGTAGAAAGCTGTCTACAAAGACTATTAATATTGATAGTTTTGTCTTGTAATCTGATCTCATACTTCAGGAACTTTTATGAAAAAAATGTACAGCTTTGAAAGAGTAAGAAAAAAGACCTGATATTTTTGCATAAAAAGATAAGAAGCCAGTAAAATGTGAAATGTAGGCCACAGTGATCTTTCTTTGTGGCAGGGGTGTGATCCTAACAGAGATGCATACAGTCATATAGTTTGATAATTTTTGTGATGAACAGAACTTGAGAAGAAACTTATAAAACAAAAATTAACCAGTCAGCAAAGTGCAAAACATAGGTCAAAATAACCTACTTTTGTGCTGAGGGTGCAGTACTTGTTCATCAAAATGCATCCCCTCCCCAAGTTTCATGATTCCAGGTATGACAGTGTTTATATGATGTTCAAAAAAACTGAGCTAAATGCAAAAGCTTAGCCAGAATATACAACTAATGTACACAAAGCCCCCTCAAGCCCACTTTCCTGGGGAAAGGAGATATGAAACGCACTCCAAACTGTTAAAAGAGCTAAGAAGAAAGGCTGATATTCATTGAGGGTGTACCTTATGTATATGCTTGTACCTGTATGGATGCAGACACCAATGGCACTACAATATTTTAATAAAACTTCACAAAAGAAACTACACAGAGACAAGATAAATGTTTCTCAATTTTCTAAAAGCTGTGGTGAGGCTTATCATCAAACATGGACCTATCATCAGAGAAATACCATATACAGAATAGTCATTTATAAATTGAGTCCAACTGCAACCTACACAGACCCAGATCTGCTGTTGCATAATGTAATGGCAGATCTGAGTCTATCCAATTGGTTAGGAGTAATCAGTATAATAAAACAACAAAGAGACTTATCTGTCAACACATTATGCGATGGCAGATCAGGGTCTATGCTGTTTGTAAATGGACTCAACATACATGAGTATATATGGTATTATATTCAACTATTCCAGCGGTGATTCTTTGGCGTAACTCATATTTACCTCTAGCTGAAAACAGTGCTTACACGGAGACAGCTTTTTCAATGATAACATGCTTTCAAACATAAATGACATGTATTACAGTTTACAAATATCTTTCTGAAATAACAACCATACAAAAATAAATGGCAATTCAATTATTAGCAAACAGCACCAAAAAATTTATACAATGAAAAGTGGTGAAATATATTGTCTCGTATAGCTTATATATTGATGAAGAAAAAGATAAAGATATAAAAAATATATTTGTGGATTTTATTACACTGAGTGATGCATCAATAATAAACTGTACAAGGAAGATGACACATCAAATTTCACAAATTCAGATTATGCCAAATTTTGATTCTTAAAGTTTTACGATTTAGGCAATTTTCCAATGGTTCCTTTTTTGTGGTTAATCTTTCATGGCTTGTGACCAGATCATGAAAACAATGAAACTAACCACATGGAAATTATCCCTATATAGTCAATATATAGGACATGTGGAGATAAGTCATTATCACCTTTCAACTTAGTCACTACACTGTATCCATGAATAACAGAACACTTCTTACAACTAAAAAGCCATTGTATCAAGTGCAGCAGTTCTAATTTTGCCTAAACTTCTGAAAGCTCTAATAAATGGAAGGAAAACCCCAAAATATCAATTCCTGAATTCAGTTTTTATATACTAATAATATAGCTTTGTAAATGACTTCAAGACAATGACTGTTGTATATGGTAACACAAACTAAATTTTAACTTTTCTGGAAATGAAACTTTTGATTAAAATTCAAAATGACATTATTATTATTATTATCATTATTACTGACACTGCTAATTATTGCTGTTACAAAAGCCATTATTGGTGTGGTGTTTTACAGCACAGCAACACATGAAGGTCATAAAGTAAGCTAAAGGATACCTGCAATTTTTCTTAGTGCAAGCAAACCAAAAATTTCAGTCAGTTAATATCAGCAATTATTTTAAACTCTATTATTACATGCATAAACTAGAGCTACTTCCATCTGTAAACATGGTAAATCCCTATGTTTTTTTAAAAATATGTTTTTCCAATCCATTCCAAGTGCAAAAGAGGTTATAACATGAAAAAGAGGCTGTAACCCTAAATCGGTTACATATATTATGTGTCCTCCCACTATGCATGTATAAAGTTTGATCCAAAAATACTCAAATATAACACTATAATTGCAATTTTTTTTACATTTCACATCTGACCTCTCCCATGAACCCTATTTGAGAAGACCAAAATTTATAGCCTTCATTCTGATGGTTATTACATGTGCAACCTATGTACTAAGTTTGATCAATTTTTACCCAACAGTTTCAGAAGAAATAGGTTTATGGTTGGCCAAATGGATGGATCAATGAACAAAAGAGAGCACAATACCCCCCCAACCATTGCATTTAAAATGTTTGGTAATTTGATGCTAGAATAATGATTAAATATATGTGACACAAGTGTAATATATAAAACTTGTATAAAAATGTATATATTATATTAATGGTATAAGTCTGTTGAGGGTTTCATTGTGTGATGGATTCATTTTGTATTATTGCTTGTATCAATTTTTGTTTAAAAGAGTTGTTATCTAGTCACCTTACAGAAAGTGCCAGGGACGCTGTGATACTGTCCATCCATCCATTCATTACAACACCTCTTCCTAAACTACTAGGTGGAAATTTACAAAACTTCTCCAGACTGAGTATACGTTTTTTGTAGATATTTGGTGTGTCATTAATGTATATATTAACAGGTAATGTTAGAATAACAATCATACACAAATTGCTGTGTGCAAATATTTACTAGAGAAAATGGAAACGATTTTGAAGCCAGGGTTCAAAAGTTCTTTTCTCATGCTCTAGCAAATTTTTGCATGTAGCAAACAATCTATGTTCCTATACAAAAAAGCAAGCACATGTAGACAAAGATTAGCGCAACTACTGGCAACAATAGATTATCTTTATTTCATGTAATGTAACAAACTCACAGGAACTACATATAAAAAAATTAGTATCATGATAGTAGATAAGAATGGTGGCAGATTGATACTAAAATCTACCAACTCATTTGTCCTGCCCGCACCCCCAAGCTGCCTGACCCTAATTATATTTCAAATATTTAATACATGTGCTTGAACATGAAGAATTTCATTTTATTCATGCTTTTTTGTGCCACAATACAATCTTTTGAAGCATTTTTACATGTCTGTACCACAGTTTTTAGTACCCGAGATATCTCCTGTGGACACTTGGACAGCATAACCCAAGGTACAACTAATATTAATGGTCAAAAATACTGAGTTCCAAATCAGTGTCAACAATTTTTTATAATTGTGTGAAATAAATAAAAGACTTGGGTTTATGATTTTCTTTAAGCATAAATCCACAAAGACAAGTTGAGGTATGTTATGTAGAACTAATGTTAATGTGAGGAAACCATTCTGATATTCTTTCAGTCACAGCAACCTTGACATTTTGACTCCCAAATCAATAGTGTTCTGAGGTACAGCAATTGCAAGTCATTCAGGTAACTGTAGGTATAAAGAACTTGAGATTTTGTTCAAAAACCAATTTTCTTCTATCAGTCAGCATAATATGACCTTGACCTTTTCAAGTCCAAATATTATAGGGTTCTTCCCTACTAAACATGCAAGCTATTCACAAAGTTTATTTTAAAACTATATGTGGTGGAGAACTAAAGTTAACATATAGAACCAAATTAATAACACATGGACCAATACACAACATTGTAACATAATATGATTTACCTTATGGCAGGCACATAAAAAGGAAAATAATGTGACATTATTTACGTCTACAGATCTATAAAACATGTTATCTTATACCAAAACAAAAACAACAAATAAACCTTCGAACAGGAGAAAGATGCATTCTTTACATACCTGACCAAAGGAAAAAGTGGTCTCTACAGGCTGTATAATCACAAATCAAGTTTTTGAATGATTAATTATGATACAAGACATGCAAGGTGTTAATAACAGTACAGGCACATTTATTAGAATAGAAGCCACATCAGCAAGTTAGGACTTACCATTGCCAGAGCTGTCAAATTGGTGTTCAAACCAGTCTGGGAACAGAAGAAGATCAAAGTTCAAGAACAGAAAAGAAAGTGGGGACTTTCTACTGCATATCAATGTGTACATATTTTAATATATTTATATACAACACAGGCCATATTGTCAACAGCAATGCTCTAAAAATAAATCAATTAAATTTCATCTAGTCATGGAAGGCAACCAAGTTTTGTGTGTGTGTGTGTGTGTGTGTATTACGACACAACCACACATCAAGGCAACAGGAGAAAACTGCGTTGCCCAATGAAAACATCACAACAAAAGACCTTGGATGATTCAGTGGTAAAATCTGAACCTGTACCTGTTAGGTAGGAAGTCTAATATGATAACCATGGTTCATGGTCTAGATTGAGTTCAGATTATAGATAACCTAGAAGGATGCATGGACATATCCAATTATAATACAGTCTGACCTGTTATAAGAGCCACCTCAGTGAGACATACACCTTTATAAGACAACCATAATCTGAAGACCTGATATAGCACAATACAAAATCTAACACCTTACAAGTGTCACCTCTTCATTAGAACCGTACCAACCAATCCTAATCCTTTATACACATTTCACTGTTTATCCAACTGCTGATATTGCAAACAAGACTAACAGTAAATCTCAGTCTTAAAGTAACTTCTGCTAGACTATGTAAGATCTAAACCAAACAATTAAATAAAGTCGCAGATCATATAGTGGTTATGCCATTATGCCATTCGGTATGCACTACTAAGGTCCCTGATCAATTCCTGATAATACAAGGATATACAGTGAAACTTGTATATGAAGGTCACTCATTGAGCATAATGATGTAAATGATGGAAAGTGGTTATTAAAAGTCTTTTGTGGGGTGTTCTTTACAAGGTGTCTGAAGTAGTTGCTGGAATTTGTGGTACAAGTAAAAAAAAAAAAGATTTTTAGTTTCTTAACTTAATAATTGGGCCTGTAAATCATTAAACTATGAGCTTCAGTTGTTCCTTTCAGCCAATCAAAAGTTGTGCTACAAAAGTAAAGTTTCTTTTGATTGGCTGAATTTATTAAGCTTGAACTCAATCTCAGAAGTTTCATGATTTCAATCCAAAATCATCATTCAGTTTTCTGATCCAAATATTAGGCACATATATATTTTTTCACATGAACATTAAGCTTTCTTTGATTATTTGATCATGTGGATGATACTGAGGCCAGATTAGCAAGCACACCTCTTCTATCACAAAAAAAAAATACACCAATAAAAGGCTAGATCCATTCTGATAGTCTGCATCATACAGCTGGTCTGGGTCTTTGCTGTTTACAAATGGACTGTGCTTACATATAAATACAAATAGTATGAATACCTGTGTACATTACTGTAGCATACGTAAATACATAATAGAACCTGAATCAAGAAACCTCAAAACTAGTTGGATAGCAGAGTTCAGATTTTCAATGACATGCCTTGTTAAGTCAGGGAAGTTGCATACATTACAATGAATTGATGATTTCCATTATCACATGTATATATTGTATTAATAAAGATAGTATACAAGATTTCAAACCAATACCTGACTCAGGTAATCCACAACTGTGAAACAATTAAAATGAATATGCTGTTTTTGTGTTCTCTTGTTTTTGGAGTTCATGATGTACACAGGTATAATAACAAGAGAGATAAATATTAAGGGTTGAAGATTTGGGGTGAATAACTGATCATATAATTCAGTAATAGAGACTAATTCTAACTAAACGAAATGCGCATCTAGAGGTAGAGAAAATTTCGGACAAATACTTAATTTGAGATTTTAAATAAGCAAAGTAGATAAGATACAAATGTAAAGAAAAATTTAACCACAAATCATTAACAACATAAACTTCTAAATCAGGCACAAGTTGTCAGTGTGGAGTCAAATGTAAGAACTTGAAAGTCATTGAAAGGATGACAAGATGGGGTGGGATGTCATTCTAATAGGGTTTAGTTTTAAAGGAGAGAAGATATTTGTAGAAAAGCATAACAGAGATAAGGCAAAAGCAATCAACATTATAACTTTAATTACATGTACTTATATATCCAATACACCCACAAAATTATTTAGTTTAGATGCCATTCTTAGCCCCTTCCAAATTTGGGGGTGTATGTAACAGTTGCATCTTAAGGGTTTCAAATTGGAAGGCACCATCTTTAGAGGGTTTACCTTGTTTGATCATAATTTTTGTAAATTTCTGATATGCAGATAAAATGTTCCAATTTTATTCTAATATTCTGTTTATTATAAAATAAAGATAACATGCCTGCTAACTGTGTTGGTATCTTTTTGTATTAACTGCAACTTCGAACTTGCATTGTATACTTTGATTCCAGTGATTGAAACAAAGATAACAGCTACCACATACAAACATGTTTACAATCAGAGACAGGAAAGTATCTTTCTTAAATAAATTTGGAGCAAGCAACAGATGCTTGTGCTGAGAGCAATGTTAAACATTTAAATCCTTTCATTATTTAATTATTAGTGAAATATCAGAAAAGAAGAAAAATTAGCCATACAATTCTGCTCTGGTATATGTTTTAAATTTAGAAATATCGAAGACTCTCCTAACAAAAACCTGGATCAATGTTCAATGATAAAATTACTCTAGAATTGTACGCTTTAGCTCCTTAATTTTAGCAATATTGTGTTTTTGTTTAGTTAGTTGTAGACAGGAGTAAAAGCAGCAGGGGCTCTACAAGAAAGGTATAACAATGCCACTGACACAGCTAGAGTCTTCCACGAGTTGTGTTGTTTAAATTTTGAGAAAGTTCATGGGATTGCAGGCAGAAATATTTTTATGCTTTCTTTTTATTGTCCAACAAAAATTACATCTACCTCATTAGATGTGTAAGACCATCTCATTGCAATGCCTGTACCAGTTGGAACACGGACTTGACAGGTAATATGGAAACTCTCTCCAATGTAGACTGTACGAGATGATGCATTCAGTGCTGAAATAAATATTTCCCCAGCTGAAAAGAAAGAGACAACAGCTTAAATAAAAGATTCTGATACACTATATCATTGTATAGGGAGTAATTTTCTTGGGGAGTTTTCTTTTGCTATATTCACGATTAAATGTTCTGAAGAAACGACACTTTCAAAGTTTCAGGAAGTTAAATAATAAATATTTTTTAATATTATCCAATAAAATGCAGCACTAGAAACTAATGACACAAAGAAACTAATAGTCAATAATATGGTGCCACATAAAATATGAGAAATATTAGTGCCAAATTTATCGGTTTTTACCAAATAAAATATGAGAAATACGACTGCCAAATTTATTGGTTTTTACCACATCAAATGAATGATTTGTCACTGATAAACAAATTCATATTCATATGTCAACTCATTTAATTCTGCAGGATTCAATTTTCATGGCTTGGCATAAAAATTACATTTTCCTACTCAAAGTTGTGAATTAGTGATGGGATCCTATTGTCTCCACAGAAAGATCATTGTTAATTGGATCATTAAATTTGTAGTTTGTAGCAGCCGATATATGTAAATGCACAAAAACCTGTACCCTACAAATGTTGGTATTCCACAAATACTTATATCAGTATTACATGTTTTATATCACATCATGACATTACATAAGACATAATCATAAAATGAGACATACAAGAAACTGGCCATGGTCTGCACATCTAGCCCACCTACCCCAAGCTTCAACAACAAGGACATTTATTTAGTTTAATTAAAAATAATATGTATGATGATGATATATTCCAAATCTGACAAGGGTCAAATATAAAATCATATTAAAATAAAAGGAAAGTAAAATAAAACTTTGGTATTGAGGTTAATCTACTGTATGGATCGATTACAAATGGACATGAATCAAGATGCCAAAGCGATCATTATGTCAAGCTTCCGCCAAGGTGGGCTCAACAATAAAATAATAATGTGATTTTGATGCCTTTGCAAGTCTACATCAATCATATATTATTAACATACTTGTTAAACCAATAAAAATGATTCCGGAAACTTTTGTTACCACTCTTGCAATCATATTACAGTGGTTGCCCGATCTAGTGATAAGAGACCAAGCTGTCTGGCATCAAAATAGCATATTTACCACCCCAACCCCAATGCACCCATGAGTGGACACAGGATCTATAATGCCACTATTTCATACAGAAGCAATGGCCTCATAATGGGAGGTGGGGGAACCACTGTAATAACAAACAAATGAACTGGTTCAAAACATTTCCTATTTCCTATTTTTAATATAAAGACATTCTGATGAACAGGATCAAAATTAACAAGATTTTGCTGTACATCACTGGCTTGGACCATTACATGCCAGCAACTTAGAGAAAAATATATGAATTGATGTTATTTATACATGCCATTAAATGACATGTAATTAAAGTTCATAATTTTTATTCATCTACTAATATAAAGTTTTTCCCAAACCTACGATTTGTACTTAATGCTGTGGCTTCCCTCAAGAGACCCCTCTAAAGACAGGTCACTGCTGATCAAAGGCCACCTGCCTAACATTGAAATATTTTATTTGTACCATTCTGTCCACCTCACGAAAGGGCATCATATTTATAAGGCCACCTATTTGTTGCAGAAATGTTGGCCTCATAACGATGGGGGGGTAGAAGGGAATGAGGTGAGTGGGGGAACCATTATACCATTCTCTTTTGCCAAATGCACTAGAACACAAAAAAAATGCTATTGGCCCCAGTTTGTTCTGAATTTATTTGGATTTTTTGAAGCAGCATGCAAGAGAAGGTTTACATGGGGACTGTTCATAACTTATATGATTAGGTATTAGATTAATTTATTTTCTGCAATGGTCGTATACTAATACGCTAAACTCAATGTAATCATGAACATCTAAAATGTTACCATTTAAATTACTTCAGCAACTGTTTTTCTATTTAAGTTTTACTGTATTTCAGCAACTGATGTTGGTGCTACCAGTATTCAAGTTTTACTCTATTTCAGTAACTTATGTTCTACCTATTTAAGCTTTACTGCATTTCAGCAACTGATCTATATAAGTTATACTGTATTTCAGCAACTGATTTTCTATTTAAGTTTTACTTTACTTCAGCAACTGATGCTTGAGCTATTCACGCTTTACTCTGTTTCAGCAAATGATGTTTGAGATATTTAATTTTTACTGCATTTCAGTCAATTGATGTTTGAGATATTGAAGTTTTAGTGTATTTCAGTAAATGATGTTCCAGATTTTTAAGTTTTACTGTATTTCAGTAACTGATGCTTGAGCTATTAAAGTTTTACTGTATTTTAGTAATTGATGTTTGAGACACTGAAGTTTACAATATTTCAGTCTATGATGTTTTTCCTATTTAGGTTTTACTGTATTTCAGTAATTCATGTTCAAACCATTTAAATTGCACTGTCCTTCAGTAATGCTTTTGGAGCTGCTCAAATTGTATATTTCAGTAGTAACTGATGTGTGAGCTATAGAAATTCTATTTCAGTAACTGATGTGTGAGCTATAGAAATTCCTATTTCAGTAACTGATGTGTGAGCTATAGAAATTCCTATTTCAGTAACTGATGTGTAAGCTATTGCAGTTTTACTGTATTTCGGTAATAGATGTATTAAGTTTTACAGTATTTCAGTCACTAATGTTTGTCCTATTTAGGTTTTACTGTATTTCAGTAACTGATGTTTGAGCTACTGAAGGTTTAGTTTATTTAAGTAACTGACAATTCAAGTTTTTACAATATTTCTAGAGTATCTCAGTCACTGATGTTTCAGCTATTTAAGTTTTACCATATTTCAATAACTGATGTTGGAGCTATTGAAATCTGACTTTTAGATCTAGACATTTATGATGTTTCTTTAAAATACTGCACCACAAAAAGGGAAGCTGTGCTTATGATGAGCATAAATGTTTGAGCTACTGAAGTCTGACTGTATGATCAAGACATCTAACATGTCTCTTTAAAATACTGCAAAAAGGGAAGCTGTACTTACGATGAAGATAGAACTGTAATATGAAAGGTTTATCTTTTCCTTTTGAACTACATGTAAAATATCCACTAAAATAACTGTCTGCGAGATCAATAATGACTCCAACTTTTGGATCAAATTTGTATCGGTCCGCATAAACATCAAAAACTTGATTTTTCTTGAAGGACATTAAAAAACGAGGGTCAGTGGTCCGACAAGGAAGTATTGCAGTCTCATGCTGGTATATGGGTTTCATAATGGGAACTTGCATTTGTGATATCTCCAAGAATGGATTATCTTCATCTGAAAAAAAAAAAGAAAGAAAATCAATGGAATCCCCTCAAAAAAAATTTGTGTACATCATATAAATTGATCAATGTAACATTTACTATTTCTTACATCATGAATTACATGTGTCCCTCACAACAAAACCCCTGAATATATCATTACACCCTTTTTTTAAATGCAGGTATACCACTGTCATGGATCCATTAAATTAGTTAAATTTTGTTTATCATTGCTACTTAATTTATTTCACTTTATTTTATCTCCTGGATCATGAGAACCAATTATAACGTGATTCCATATCATTGAATACAGGAGGATTTTTGTGTGTGTTTTAATGGACTATAAGGACACAGTCATATTGCAACATCCCACAGTATATGACACCCTCCCTATTAACAAGAGTCATGTTTATGACCGTCATTAAGTGACATAAAGAGGGAACAATACCATAGTTTATGTGATAACAAAGATCTTTGCCATGTTGTTGGCACTTCAGGATGACCAGATGACAATATAATTGCTGTTAATGACATATCTTGTAAGATTTCTGTTTTAAGTGTATTTAGAAATAAAAAGCACTTGTCTTGAATGACTGACCTGAAGCAATGTCACATGTTTAGCATCAACTGTTTATTAAGTAATTAAAGGAAACTGACACATACTTACTGTATGGCAAAATATTAGTTGGATAAAAATAAGTTCCTAATTTATTCTGGTGTGTAAATCAATAAATTATTAAGAATATATGAGATGTGTAATGTCCATGTATTGCATTATAATAATTGTTAAAATAATAGGTTTCTTACTGTACACCATTTGTTACATTCAGTTGTCTTATTCACTGGCATATACCTTAAGGTAAAACTTGGATGCTTGCTGCATCTGTTGATCTTTCTAACATGGAGAAAGCTTAATACACAAATTGAAATACAAAGATACTTACTTACAATAGCTGGCTCTCTGCTGGATTTTAATAAGTCAACTAAGAAGATCATACAGTTTAGTAATATCAGAACACAAGAGAAGTCATATTTAACCAGAGGCCCAAGTGGGCCTAATATTACTCATGTGGCTTACATATGAACATCTCATTCTTACGAGTACACGTTTCTCATTCTTGAACTTGTCCAAAGTCTTAGTATTAGCAAGAGTAGCTGATGCCAAAATTTCTCATCCGTAACACAAAGAAACCTATCTGATTTGCTAACTTTTACTTTTCTTATCTCAGTCTGGTTGTCTCAGTCATGTGTCCTTTCACCAGGAGCTACTTTTAAAAAGAAGAAACCTTTGTTGTCTTCTACTATGCCAGATATAAATAAAAAGAACTTCACTCATAAAGCAACTTAAGAACTCTTCAACTTTGGTAATGCACCATGCAAAACATTTTGAAAGAAACAGACACACAAGCGAACATGGTCAACCTATTCAGCAGAGCCCATAAATGAAAGCATATCATGTAACCCAAATCAATATGAGATTAGGCAAGCTGCATTTATTTCTGTATATACTGTACAGAGAACTACATTATACCAACTTCTATAAATAGAATCACATGCAAAGTAACTAATGTAAACACTCAAACAGAGGTCATATACATTACATGTCTTTAAATTTAAATAAAAATGTTGGTGGATTTATAATGTATTCTGAAAACTGAATAAACTGGTTTTGACAGATTCTAATAACATGTATTATTTCTGAAAATCAATCATTTCTTTCTTTCACTAGATCTGATCAAATACTGGAGAAGAATAATGTTGCATGTACGCTCAATCTTCGGCATCCACGGTGGCTGGTTACACATGAAATTCAAATTATAGATAAATGGATATATAAGAATTAGGAGGAGGGTGGTTCAAAGACAAATATTATGACAATTGGACCCATAGTCCTACAATGTAAGACACCAACCCTGATAGTTACAATATAGGGGTGCAGGTGAGTTGGATATTGATCCCGCCCATCCTCCATTGTACCT
This sequence comes from Megalonaias nervosa, assembly GCA_016617855.1. Taxonomy (NCBI): domain Eukaryota; kingdom Metazoa; phylum Mollusca; class Bivalvia; order Unionida; family Unionidae; genus Megalonaias; species Megalonaias nervosa. The sequence goes on from JAECUM010000644.1 coordinate 111,117, forward strand.
GTCAATGTTGATGTCTGTCTTCATTTTACTCTTGAACCCGGGGCCCCGAGTGGCCGAGTGGTCTAAAGCGCTCTCCGTTACGGATCACTGCCATCTCACCTCTGTCTGCGTGGGTTCGAGTCTAGGATTCGGCGAATGTGGATATGTGAGAAAGCTTGCCAGTAGCTTCTCGTGGGTCGGTGGTTCTTTCCGGGGATTCCCCGGTTTCTTCCTCCACCATTAATACTGGCCGCCATGTATGGCCTATCGTGTGCTGAAAAATGGCGTTAAGCCCCACAACAACAACAACAACAACAACTCTTGAACCCACATTACAATAACCATTTACCAATAGTCTTAATTTCGTCTGTATGTAGCCCCTGTGTGTAGCCTAACCTGTTAATGAACATGAAAATGGATTTAAAGAAATGAAAATTGGTCACTCACTAGTCTATACAGTGAACAGGCCAAATCGCACTGAACTTGTCTATGAAAGCATAAAATCCAAAAGTCATTTGTATATCCAACAAAACAACACATCCTTCACTTTGAATATTGAGCTTCTACTCAGAACACATGCCAATTTAGATAAAATATTAAGACCAAGGTGTCAAATGTTCGAAACCTTATATCATCTACCACTGGTGCAATTGCTTGTTTGATGTTGATGTAGCTTACATGTTAATGATAGAGAATCCCCTTTTCTAAAAACAGTTATGTAGTAGAAGCCCTAAACAAGAATTCATACGTTTAAAAAAGGCTCTAAAACTGATACAACATATCATTAAAAAGCAAATTAACAATAAAATTAAAAACTTAATAGAATTAAAAAGAATTGCAAATATAAGAGTTTAATGTTTTTTCTGAGTTTATCACAGTATAAACTGTCAGTTGCTGACTCACACAACTTATATAATGCCCTTTGGGCATTATTTGCTGTGTGATTCAGCAACATACAATTTATACCATGAAAAAACATACAATTTATACTCAGAAAAAAACAATATTAAACTCTTAATTGATTGGAAAAAATTGGGTGAGAGAATAATCTCTGTTGGTGTTTGAACCATGACTTGGAAATCCCAGTCAGAGGGTTACATTATTTATCTCCCCTTGACTGGGATTGCCTTGTCTTGGTGCAAACCCCAACATAGATTCTCTTTGAAACAGTAACATGAATAAATGTCATTCATAATCCAATTCAAGTGGGATTTAGATCCTGATGAAATTAGATAATATACCAAATTTGATCAAAATCAGATTAGAAATATAGCACAGAGCGTTATGTAATATGCTCAGCCAATCATGTGTAAGAACACCTCATTAATATGCAAAGATGTTGCTCATAACTGAATTCATCCAAAATTTTGATAACATATGCTTACACATTTTAAAATCTGATACAAAAATTACGCCTTCTGAGTGATTAAAAAAATTTCACAGATGAATATCACAGAGCCACAACATAAGTCTGCTTGGCTTCTGGCCAGGTCATTTAAAAATTTCTTGATGTAAAGCAATTTTGCATGTATGAGAACATATTTACCTGGTGGGGGGGGGGGGAAGGGGGGGAGGCTGACACAAACAGAGAGACAGAGAGAAAATTTGGGATAAATACAGTTGGAAGCAGAATCCATCTGTTGATGCTGATTACTTTGTCATGTACTGTAAAAATGTGTGTATGAGTGACTGCAACCAACCTGAGACAATGATGCAGATACTGGCATTGAGGTCTTGTATTGTAAAAATGTGTGCACATGTGACTGCAACCAACCTGAGTCAAAGACGCAGATGCTGGCATTGAGCTCTTGTATAATAAAAATGTGTACATGTATGACTGCAACCAACTTGAGACAAAGACATAGATACTGGCATTGAGCTCTTGTATTGTACAAATATGTGCATGTGTGACTGCACCCAACCTGAGAAAAAGACGTAGATACTGGCATTGAGCTCTTGTATTTTAAAAAGTGTGTATATGTGTGACTGCAACCATCCTAAGACAAAAACATAGATACGGGCATTGAGCTCTTGTATTGTAAAAATGTGTATATGTGTGACTGCAACAACCTGAGAAAATGACGTAGATACTGGCATTGAGCTCTTGTATGTAAAAATGTGTATATCTGTGACTGCAACCAACCTGAGAGGTGTGTGTGTGTGTGTGTGTGTGATATGGATTTTTAATGTAGCTTTAAAAAAATTTCAGTCACATCACTATGATGTCTGCAGAGTGGCAGTTTATAGTGATGTCCAGCATTGAGGCATCATTCTGCAGACATGCAGCATCATGTCCCACCCAGTCACATTATCCTGACACCAGGCATCATGCTGCAGACATGTAGCATCATGTCCCACCCAGTCACATTATCCTGACACCAGGCCTACCAGTAATAACACTAACTTCTTAACGCTGAGTGCCTAGTGAGGCAGCTGTTAGTAACATTTCTGAAAGTCTTTGGTATGACTCGGCTGGGGTTTGAACCTGAGACAATGATGCAAATACTGGCATTAAGCTCTTGTTTTGTAAAAATGTGTATATGTGTGACTGCAACCAACCTGAGGGTGGGTGTGGGTGGGTGGGTGGGTGTGTGGGTGTGGGTGTGGGTGTGTGTGATTTGGATTTTTAATGTAGCTTTAACAATTTTTGAGTCATATCGCTATGATGTCTACAGTGTGGCAGTTTATAGTGACATCTACCAATGAGGCATCATGCCGCAGACGTAGCATCATGTCCCACCCAGTCACATTATCCTGATACCAGGCCAACCAGTAATAACACTAACCTCTTAATGCTGAGTGCCTAGCAAGGCAGCCGTAAGTACCATTTTTAAAAGTCTTTGGTATGACTTGGACGGGGTTCAAACCTGCGACCTCCTGCATCCGAGGCGGACGTTCTAACCACTAGGCCACCGAAGTGGTCCCAACCTGAGACAATGATGTAGATACTGGCATTGAGCTCTTGTTTTGTAAAAATGTGTATGTGTATGACTGCAACCAACCTGAGACAAAGATGTAGATACTGGCGTTGAGCTCCTGTATTGTAAAAATGTGTGTATGTGTGACTGCAACCAACCTGAGACAAAGACATAGATACTGGCATTGAGCTCTTGTACAGAAGGGTATCTACAGATGTAACTGCCTGTATAGTTGTAGTCTAGCTCAAATCCTGACAAAGTCACAGTTGCAGAATCGGATGTGATATTGATTCTCAAAAGTGTACTTGCTTGAAAATCTGGACCCTGAAAAATATGGGCAACAAAGTTGTATCAATAAGGGCACTTCTTCAATGGCATTTTTTCAACACATTACAATATTTAACTCTTAAGCTACTGACCAGAAGATGATTACTAATTTGCAAATTTAAAGCATCAATATGGAAGAGAAATTCTCATTAATTTATATTTTTCCAAAACAAAACACAATACAGGAGTTCTTTGTGTGCAGAAGCTCACAGGATACTGTTGCTTCTGTGACACAAGTCAGTATCTTGAACAGATGTTTCAATTACTGTGGAAGGTAGATAACAAGAATCAGGTCCTAATGTGACACAGCTTGACTCCCAGTTTAAAATCTTACAAATGAGATCACATGGACCTAGTTTTCATGTGTGAAATAATTTCATCCTATGATGCACTCTCAATGTAAATGATGGCAATATTCTAAAGTTACTTAAGTCAGATGCCAAGACATATTTGAAATGATTATTTTTAAATCTCAAAAGTAGATCACAGGGATCTAGTTTTGGTACACAGATCACTGCAAGATGCAGAGTGTAAAATTGATGTAATGGGGTATTATAGTACTGGAGTTAAGGGCACAACAGAAAGACGGGGCACAATTTTTAAGCAATATTAAATAAACTCAACAAAAGCAGGCCACAGTGACCCAATTTTACTGTGTTACACATATCCATCCTAAGATGCATCTTGACTGCAAGTCTGGTGGCAACAGGTGAAGAGGTATTGGAATTAGAACCATGGGACAATGTTTAGTTGCAAATTTTATGTCAATAGGTAAAGTAGAAGAGGACTTAAAGCTCAGTCAAAGAGGATTGATGGAGGGACATGCAGAAGGAATGGGATGGATGGACAAAGTGATAAACCACAGTGATGGACATGCATGTCTTGGGCATCAGATTGGCACCATTTTCATGTAGGACTAACCAGACAGCATGAGAAGTCTTTTGGCAAAATCCTCCATGTTGATATGACCATCTATCCAAGAGTAATTTAATAACAAGATTTTCAAGATTCAGCCATATTGGAGGTCACATCTGCACCATTTCCATCTAGGACCAAATAGACATCATGTCTTCTGGTAAAACCCATGTCAAGATGATATTCCATTCAAGAATTAGCCATAAGATTTTCAAGATGGCTGCCAAGGCAGCCATAGTGGACATCAGATCAACATCAGTTTTATTTAAGGCCAACTAAATATCGTATGAACCCCATGTTGATATAACCATCCATTAAGGAGATGTAGGAATAAAAAGATTTTCAAGATCGCCATAGTGCACTGTTGTGGCCATATTGAATGTTAAAATGGTACCATTTTCAGTTAGGACTTGGGATTAATGTGTGTGTAAAGTTTCATGGCAATCATCCATGTAGTCTAGTAAGAGTAGCAGTACTCATGTTAACTGACAGATCGATGATGAACAATAAGCCATCCCATAAACTGTTCTGGTCTTTGCTTCAGCAGAGTGCATGGAAACTGACCTAAATCAACCTAACCAGAATGTGAGACTGAATGTTCCATCAGTGAACTTGGAAACTAACCTACCATAAATGCAAACCTAACCTATGTATGACTAACTTTATGCTCCAACCAGAGTTTGCCTGGAAAATGATCTAAATGCAAAACCTATCTAATGTGTGACAGGCTGAATGTTCCTCTATACAGCCTGGAAAATGACCTAAATGCAAAACTTAGCTGGAATACCATGTACATATAAACAGACAGATAAAAATAACACTAAAATGCCCCACTGAAAAAATGGTGGGGCAACCAAATTATGTACATACCATAATCTTTTCATCTTCTTGTTCAATGACCCATTCTACAGGATAGAGGCCTCTGCAGCTCAAAACAAGATTATCTCCCTTTTGAAGAACAATGGAGCCATTAAGGAACTGAGCCACCGTCTCATTGTCAAAGGATATCATTGGTCGAGGATCAAATCTCTTTGATATGCCCATTGGTTCCATTTCTAGAAGAATTACAATATATTTCATTTTCATATTCAATTTAACTGTAAAACAAAAAGTATGCCCTCGAGCTCTGACTTAAAAAAAAAATTCAACACTAAGGTAAATCTAAGGTAGGGATGGCCCAAAAGTGATTGCTATGTCAATCTTCCACCAAAATAGGCATGACAAAAAGCAAGGTTTAAAATATTATTGCAAAGTCTCTTGTACTGTCATTAAAATGAAAGGGTGCATAACAATGTCACAAATAATTTTATTAATGATTCTTAAGAGACGTATGCTTTCATGCATGTAAAGTGCAAATGATCACAGCAATCACATGATTGTCATTCATAACAACAATTTTCTACAATGTGTGCATGATCTGTTTAGACGTAAAGAATCTATCTGATGTCAACAATAATAATAATAATAATAATAACAAACAGCAGTATAGATATGTATCTTCACAGTTTATCAATATCTAGGTTTGAAATACTGCATGTATAATTTTGTAAAGGATTTAACTGAAACAGCTGACTGAATATAAGCAGGAAATGAGATCAATATTTTGGCCCACAAATGCTGTACAATTTCTGTAGCCAAGGTTCCAATATGTTAACCCTATCTACACCTTGGTGGATCAAGCAGATATTTTAGTGCTTTGTCCTAGCGACATCTCATGGATTTTATGAGTTGCCTCCCATAGTATGTAATGCCAACTAACCAATAGCATGTAACAGCTGGGCATTGTATATTGACTGAAAATGGTGGAGGCAATTGACTTAAACAGGATACTTGTAAGTTTAACACCAAAAGTTGCACTATGTAACAGAGAGCAGCCATTACAGGTGTATTTGAGTGAAAGGTATTTGAACAAGCATGGACTGGCAGTGGAGAATTGCTTATTTATGAGTCCATTAAAGTTATGTGCTCCTTTTGTCTTGATCATGTAGGAACAGTGTTCAAATTTGAACAACTTAATTTTATTGGATGCAGTGTCTTGCCGCTGCATCAATGAAATTCGCAGACCCAAAGCACAGAAATATCTGCTCGATCTGCCAAGGTATAGATATGGTTAACATATCGGAACCTTGGCTAGTGAAGATGGTGATGAGGAAGCTTTCCAATTCATTACTGTATACTGTACTGCAATTATATGCAGGGTTCAATATAAGAATTTTTAAAAATTGTATATTTTAATACCTGGTTTTTTGATATTCAGTGAAGTACTATTTTGTGAGCACCACAACAACATAAATACTTGTGATACCAGGCTGAGTCTCAACCATCAAGATGTTAATCATGCTTTTTGAATTTGTCAAATGGCCTAGTAACCAAGACTAATTTAGGGTGCATTTAATTATATTGCTCTATCAGAGTGACATTTGTAAGTGATCAAGCACTGTAATTTCAAATGTGCATGAAACATAAAGAACCTTTACAAATACATATATTGCTGTTTATACAGATCAAACACAGAAACTGTGTTTACAGGAGGGAGCGCTATGCTGACATATTTGGACTCAATAAATTGAGAACATTTTGACTTCCTACAGTAATATCAAATATATTTCATCTTGTGGTACAAAAAATGTTATAGTTTAACAAGAGGCAAAGCCACGAGTTATCATTTTCGGTACCACAAGAATATATCCAGCATTAACAATGAAAATGAAAGTTTTCTTTTTATTATATCAAACTTGCTCCATTCTTTGGCACAACAACCTTACCCCCACTTCCATTTCATAAATTCACATCTTTTTCAGAGGCTATTAGAGGTATGACCTGTATCACTAAATTTACAGCAATACTGCAACCTGAATGACTTGCCATTATAAACCATATGATTTTTCCGGCATATTCCAAACCGACCTTCTCCCTGTAACTTGCTGTCAACACTAGATAGATGCTAAAAAACTGTAATTACTTGTTCAGTCCCCTTATAATGCACTACTCAAAATACAGTAAAACCACCTGCTCAATTCCCATGTAATGCATTGTTCAAAAAAAACCTGAAACTCTAATCAACTGCTCAGTCCCAGTGTAACGCATTGCTCAAAAACATGTTGAAACTCAAATTACTTTGCAATGTTCAAATACCTGGTAAAACTGCCCATTTCCTCAGTCCCTACATAATGCACTGTTTGAATATGCAACAAAGCTTCTATCACTTGTTCAAATACGCAATAAAGCTTCTATCACTTGCTCAGGCCCTATGTTATACACAACAAAATGTGACTCACTTTGCACTGGTCAAATACACAGTCCCCATGTAATGCATTCTGTTGCTTCACAATTTAAAAAAAAAAAATCACACAAAGTGAAGCTTCAACTGAAAATTTCTACTGTACACATTTATAGACCCTAACTGCTTTTTTAATCAATATAAATCCTCAAATCATGATTATAGCCACTCTTTTGAAATAATTCTATGATCATGCCCATCTGCATGTACATACCTGTATTTGTAATGTCACACAACTCAGCCTACAATATTCAAAAAACAATGAATACAGAGAGAACTGTACTTTAAAAATTTAACAGTTAAATGTGGCAAACATTTAGATACCATTCTTGAGAACCTAATAACTGTTCTTATATTTACAGACTATGCAGTGAACAAAAAAACAGCAGGCAATCCTAAACCTAAAGGTATTAAAGAAAATAGGACTTGTAAAAAAGATTAGAGGTTTAATGTCAGATCAGTTGATCCCAAAAGTGTACAATACTGTTGTTTTTCCAATTTTTATCTACTTCTGTATGGTGTGGGAAGAATCCAAGAATTGTTCTTGCATGTACAGACTATGCAGCAAACAAAAAACAGCAGGCCAAGTGATTTTAAATTTCAAAAATATTTTTAAATCTGCACCATCTCTTTTCAATACTTATAGAGGGAAGCCAATCAAGGATTATCTTATTGTTAAGAAGTTCTTCTTACTTTCAAGGCTTTAAATAATTTAGCTCTAGAATATCCTATGTTTTTAAGCTTGTACGGCTCATTAGCACAAAAAGTACACAGTTAAGTAAAAACAATGATTTATGAATAACAAAAGTTTGGACAGAGTATTTGAGGCAATCTTTTCATTATACAATACAATTTTAGGGAACAGTTTCAGACATGATATTAAACACACACCTAATATTTCAGGTTCTGAGAATTTATATCTCTACAAAAATTTTAATGAGCAATCCCAACTTTATGACCACATAACGTTTGTGTATGGCAGCTGTGATATATTTATATGATAGTAGTATGTTAACTTTGCATAATTTGTATTAACTTCTGTTATGCATGTCTTCATTTATGCAGTAGATGTTAACTCTGTATATTCCTTATTAATCACATATTTGTTTTAACTGCAGAGCCATAATGTAAGCAAGCTGCAGTGTTCACTAATTATTTCACTTCTGATAAATTATTATTATTATTATTATTATTATTATTATTACTATTATTATAATACTATGCCTGTTAGTGCAATAAAGCAGCCCCCAAACCAGCATTGTTATGTCTGATCTCACCTTTTCATAAAACATTGCAATTACTACAGAGTGCAGACAAATGTTTTAATTTTTAGAAAAAGATAACATAAGTAAATGTTTACTAAAATTTATATATATATCAGAAGCTTTTCAGTGAAAACTCTATGCTGATGTGCCAATTCCTTCAAAAGTAGTGATAATAAGTTATCAGATGTTGTTGTTGTTGTTGTTGTTATAGGGTTTAATGCCATTTTTCAGCACAAGATAGGCTATACATAGCGGCCAGTATTAATGGTGGAGGAAGAACCCTGGAAAACCCCAGGAAGAACCACCGACCCACGAGAAGCTACTGGCAGGCTTTCTCACGTACCCATGTTAGCCGAGCCTGGACTCAAACTCACGCAGACAGAGTTATCAGATGTAAAAGCAAGACTATTTTCATTTATAGTCAATCAGACATCATAAGATGTCATTTATTAAAAACGTTTCCAGTTTTATGTAAAGACAAAATGGGGGTGGTCAGTTTGGAAAAAGATCATTTTTTCTTTATTCATTTTTCTCGTTAGTTTACTGAAAACTCTTGGCTGTGGCACAATCCAACAACAGGTGCTAATAGGCCAGATATTACTCACCTGGAAAACCAAGTGTAAATTTGTTAACACAAATTCACACATGTACTGTGTGTGTGTGTGTAATTTAGATTTTTAATGTAGCTTTAATAATTTTTAAGTCATATCGCTACGATGTCTGCAGTGTGACAGTTTATAGTGATGTCTAGCACTGGGGCATCATGCCGCAGACATGTGGCATGATGTCCCACCCAGTGACATTATCCTGACACCATGCCGACCAGTCCTAACACTAACCTCTTAATGCTAAGCACCAAGCGAGGCAGCTGTTAGTACCATTTTTTAAAGTCTTTGGTATGACTCGGCCGGGGATCGAACCCACAACCTCCCGCATCCAAGGTGACACTCTAACTACTAGGCCACCGGAGCGGTCCACACATGTACTGAAATTATGCAGTGGAAAAGTTTGGAGGGCTTTGATACCCCATTACCTATCAGTCCTAATAAACTAATTTGTGTATTTCTGGTTTCATGCTAAAAAAAACTGGGTTGGTTGGTCATAATAAGATTTCTCTTTTTACTAATTTTTCTTCTTCCAGTTAGCAAAAGTGAACCACAGCTGCATAACATAATTTCTATTCCTTTGAGAAAAAGTGTCAGTATTATTCAACAAGCTACATAATAGTTTCACACATTTATTCTCCACATAATTACTAATATAATTTGTGTTTCATATAACTTCCTGCAAATCTGAATGACAACAATTTGGGACAGTAGGCCAAAGCCTCATGCTTTCAAGTCTAGGTCTAGCAGGTGCTAAAAGATATTGGGTAGAACATTCATCAAATCAAGAATTTGTCCATTGGGGTTTCGGGTGGCTTCTTTTGGACAGAAAATTTGAACAGTCAGCATCTGCAAAACTGGAGTGTCCTGGTACATGGATTAATGACAGTAATTAAATTATGGATGTTTTTCAGGTGAAAAGTCTATTGGGTTATCTTTTTTAAAGCTAAAAATACAAAATACAGATTTAACATAATTTGTGATCAATGGCATTTAATATATGAAATGCCCAAAAAAAATCATATAATGTTGCTTTAACAATTTTTCAGTCATATCACTACAATGTCTGCAGTGTGGCAGTTTATAGTGATGTCAGCACAGCGGCATCAGCTGCAGACATGTAGCATCATGTCCTACCCAGTCACATTATCATGACACCAGGCCAACCAGTCCTAACACTAATCTCTTAATGCTGAGTGCCTAGCAAGGCAGTTGTTAGTACCATTTTTATAAGTCTTTGGTATGACTTGGCCAGGGATCGAACCCATGACCCTCCACATCTGAGGTGGACGCTCTAACCACTAGGCCACCAAAGCGGAGGAAAGGTTTTTTTCTCTATTTTTATCGGTCATCAGGTCAAATTTCATCAATGCTGAAGTCTTGTCCTGGCAATCAGTGAATTAAAGAAATAAAGAATGTTATAGTCGCATTTTCTGAGAAAATAAATCATCTTCCTATCAATTTCATGCGGGTATGGTTCAATGTAAGGTCATTTAAGTTTGACAGGCCCAGTAGTAAGTGACTATCACTATGGTGACACTGTGCAGTGTTGATGATTTCCAACTTTTCAATACACAATGTGCTCTGATCCCAAAAACCAATATAAATGTCAAGATATTTAAAATGGGGTAGGAAACAGTGAAATGATACACCTGTGCCACATATGTATATGACTCACACTATACATCCTACATTATGATACATTATTGATAAACATATCAACCTGATGGTCTTTTCATTTTGAAGGTCTGTCACTAGTGGGGTTGTGCTGTTTGTCATGTTTTGATGTCTTGTTTATATTTCCAGTATGCAGATTACAGATGGATTACAGATTACAGACTTATCACTTGTTCATATGCCATTCTCATCCTTGACAAGATAAGAAACAAAATACTTCCAACGAGACTACCTGTTAGGTGTCGTTGATTTTCACTCATCCTTTAAGGCCATTTCAGACTGTTCCATTGATTAGATGCAGGACTCCTCTTGGTTACCATGCCCTTTGGTTTGCACTGCATATTTTAAAAGCATCTTAAATTTGGAAGGCATGATGGAGTTATCTTCAAAACAGAAGAAATAGTGCAATTTCCTTGTGCAAGGAAAATCATACCTAGAAAAAATCTGGCAGCAGAGACCATTAACAACCAAATCTATCACATTGTACTTTTGCCAATGCAAAATGACTGCAGAGGCTACTGGCACTCGTTCTGTCAGTATTAAAGGAAATTCCCCTTCTACAAATTAACAAGGTGACTATAACTCATGTGGATTGGAATCTGCCCCCTTACCAATTCTTTACTAATATTTTTTTTTCTCACATTATCAACGATAGTTGCTGATTACATATACAGAGGATCTCAAATGGGTAAATGATTTAATACTGAAATTATGATATTTATGAATTTCATGAATTATGAATTTTTTAATTTGACCCCCCCATTTTGATACCAAAGTTTGTTTTTTATACAGTCTGCCCCCAGTTTTGATACCAAAGTTTGTTTTTTACTCAGTCTGACCCCCAGTTTTGACATCAAGGAGATTTTTGACTCTCAGTCTTGCACCCCTAGGAGATGCACTGGTGACAGTTGTCTCAGATGAATTCCAAACTTAAAGAATAAAATGGCAAACAATTAGTAACTGTTCACAACTGCTGAAGATTAAAGTAACTTGCACAGGGTATCATTTCAATTAATTTTTCACCTCTTGTATTGATATGGGTATCAATACAGACACAGCATCAATGCCTCGATATATCAATTACTCAGTTCACCCCTAACTGGGAAGGGTCAGAGGAAACTTGGACTACATGCAATGGTGTCATAGAAACTGAGTTAAATGCAAAAACTTCATGTAATCATTGGAGCCTGAAAAGTAGGTCGCAGTGACTCAACTTTGCTAACTACAAAAAACTAGATGTTGATGCCTATGGCAACAATAACAATGCCATAAGAAAGTCTTCCCTAAATGTGGGGCAAGTGGGTGGACTTGTCATCAAATGTCTATCTTTGGATAAATATGGTAGTACCTCTTCTAGACATGCATGCATACATTAATTAATTTTGAAATCATATCAAAATGATGAGACTAAGGCAATTCTGCACAGTATCTCCATTAAACTGGCATGCAACAATGGTAAATCAGGCCGATACACTTGCATACCAATGACTCAGCGAAGCTTTAAGCATGACCAGCTAAAATTCAAATGGTGATGCACTCCTAATTTATATGTACTACTGTACAGGATCACAATAGGGGTCCACATAGCTGGAGTCAAGAGCTGGGGAAGTATATCAAGTGCATGCTTTATAAGTTAATCACCACTTAATGTGTATTAGGACATATTAAAGCATTATATGTATACCTGAATATTAAGATATTTATGTTATGACCACATGTTTTGTTGTACATACTGCAAACAAAATTTTACCAGATTACAGTGGATAAACAAACCGTTAGAAATTATATTCAGCGTAATACACTTACTACAGGCATAGTATATGCTAATATACTGAATGAATAGAATTTATTAATATATACTGGATTGAATTATGCCAATATATTTACATTTAGGTATAAAAGCCTTGCATTTGAAGATCTGAGGACATTTATGGTGTTTTAAATCTACATGACAAATCATTTTAAAAGCAAAACATTAGTGGAGCCAATAACATATTTGTGACAGCAGCCAGTAGCACATATGGTAACCAATAACAAATATGTGACAGAAGCCCTTATACAGATATCTGTGACAGAAGCAAGTAACATGTGTGACAAGTGCCAGTAACAGCTATTCATGAAAAAAGCCTATAACACTTATATTTTTGACAAGAACAAGTAACACAAACAAAGCCTCAGATGCAACAAACTCTTCCTCTTTCATGCACATTTTCATAAGTTTGTTCTAAAATTAAGAAACATAATTATTCTGTGTATCATTTTACATGACATGAATGCCATCACCTCAAAGATCCTCATGTTTCAGAGCATATTTTGTAAATTTTACTGCGACAAATTTTGATGTTAACCAATTAGAAAGCAAATTACATTCCCTGAAACATGAAAAAAAAGTAGAAGATCCATTTTGATCATAATAAATAATGACATTGAACACAGACACTAACAGCACTATATCAATTTATATGCTATTTTTTATTAACCTATTTGACAACAAAAAAAAACAACCCCAACATTCAATCTAAACATTAAACCAAGTTTTTCTGACCTTTCCCACCCCATTCAGATAATTTTGACAGTTAAACTGGGGTGGGAGATAAATGTCCAAATATATGCATGTACACAAACTTTATCTATCCCTGAAACACAAACATTAATTTTTTGATTATGCATTACTATTTTCTGAATTACCCTGGTGAAACTTTAAAATATCAAAATCCAAAACAATATTATTGGCTTTATTAAAAATAAATTTACCTCACTAGTTCATAAAGTGTTTACAGCCATGAGCAGTAGCAATCTTCTATGAAATGTAAATCAGAAGTAATGCCTAACTGTGTACTCTCCAACCCAAATCAACTTCATCCTTCAGATATCAAAATAAAGAATTTTTTTTTTTAAATTTTAAACCTAGGATATATACATCTTTTTTCATTGCAAGTACTGCCAAGAAAACAATCAAGAGGGATACATTTTCTGTAAATTTTTAAGTGCATAAGCATGAAACTCAGGAGTCGAACCAAAGATTTAATCAACTGACAGGGGACATAACTCTGTTAAAAATGGTATGACAAGAAAAAGGCATTAAATGCAGATCTAGATCTTATGGACAATACTCTAAACCAATTCCATCAGATATGTTCACAGGTATTTGAGCTGTGCCAATATCAAGAAACATCCCAGGTAAACAGACGAAGTTGACTGACAAGGGCCATAACTCTATCCAAATTGTGTAAAAGAAATAAAATTCATAAAGTTTCCACTCAACCATTATAAACTGCTCATTAAACAGAGGCAAGGATAGGGTGGCAAATTGCGTCCATTTCCAACAATCACACTAGCTATACTGTTGACATACCTTTACTGTGTGTGGTATTGAAACAACAGATTGCGTAAAGCAGATATCTAATAGAAATGTCTAGTCCCATGTGCAAAAGAAATGACCTTGAACTAGTCTAAAGTATGCTAACTTTAGCAGTTATGAAAACAGGGAAAGTTAATGAATTTTGCCAGAGTAAACAATACTAACTTCTGAAAGTGCAATAAATGAATTATAAAATATAACATGATTTTTTTAAATGTTATCAGCTTTATCTTCTTCAAATTTACCTCTAAAACCCAGGAAGTGAAAATAACCATGTGGAGCTAACAGTCTTTTGAGAGAAACAAATCTGAATTAAAACCAAGATTTATACTCAATAACCCAAATACACCCACCAATCATACACCAAAATAAAGGAAATTAAAAGTTATTTTAACAATATCTAAGATAATAAAGGCTTTTAAAAACAAAAAAAGGTTAATCAAGGAGGAAAACCTGTGAAATTATTTTCCTTTGAAAAAAAAAAACCCCTATGCAAAGTATGAAACTACAGAGCAGAACCAAGGCACATCTAGATCTAACAGACAGTGCTCCTTCCAAATTCCATTTTTTTTTTTTCTTTTTGCTGCCTGGTTCTTGAACTATGCTGACCACAAGAACATTCCAAATTTCTGTGCAGACAAGAATTTGCTCAATACAGAGGGAAAAAAAACCTCTAAAATGGTGATGAAACTAAAGCTATAATAGATGTGCAAGTTTATGAGACAATATTAATACTAAACATCATCAGAATATGTTAAATGGTTCTTGAGATATTCCCATGACAAGCAACATCTCATGTGAAGATATGAAGTTAAATGTCATGGACCATAATTCAAACCAAAATAAAGTTAACATGACTAAACACGTAATGGTATGTATATCTATGTTGTGTGCCTAATTTTTATCCATGATTGTAGGTTGTAGTTTAAGCTAATGGTCATTTGTAAACAAATGTTTTAGATAGATAATTTTTGTTCATGGTTGTGGGTTGTACATTAAGAAAGTATTTGGAAACATGTTGACATTGCCTTTGACCTAAGAAAGTATTCAAACTGAACTTATGACCCACATAATGGTCATCTTATTGTACCTTTTTTTATATAAGGTTCTGATCAACAAAATTATTCATTCCTATTTTAATATCAGTCTTTGTGGAATCACCTTTAGTGGTGTTCAGATATAATTTGCAAGGAATTATTTATTTAAATTATTCACTGTTATTACAAAGTGCTAACTGACATTTTGGACTAAAACACTATTTTATCATTATTGTGAATTCATTCAAAGCCATTCTGGATTATATCATTGTGATACATCAAGACTATTGGTATATCAACATATTCAAGACCTGGAATTCATTCTGAACCCTACTCTTTTGGACCTGTGATAAACATTTAGGATAATCTGGGATTTAATTCACAATGCTATAAATTCCTTTGAAATTTTTACTTCATATTCTGGGGAAAAAAATTATTTGCTGAATTTTACTAAATTTGATGGTTTTGTTTTTTTTTTTTTTACTTAGTTTAAGATTACTTAGTCATAACCAATAACAAGATACATCTAGGTCTCCAAGACAATGTTCATACCAAATTTGATCAAAATATGCTGAAAACTTTACTGAACTTTGCTGGTAACAAGTGACATCCCACATGAAGATATCAAATCAATTCTCAAATGCTTTAAGTCTACCCAAAGTGGAGTTGAGACAAAACCCATATATGCCACATCTTAGTCTAAGTGACAATACAACTATATGACACTGCATCAGAATATATCTAATGCTTTCTGAGCTTTGCTGGCTGTAATGATCTCCTGTAGTAGATATTTAATACATAGAAATGGCAATAGATCCTGCACAACTGGACATGAAAAGGCAAAACTTGTCCAAAACGCATCTATATGTAATAGGCCAGTTGTGATCAACCTGAAACATCTGCATGCACCAGAATCGGCCTTGACCAGAACAAAAGTGGCCAAAGTATTGTATCTATAATAAAATCATAAATACATATGCAGTAAGTATGGACAAGGCTTGCACTAAATGTTCTGTGTTTCTGGAAAAGGCAATTCACCTGCCAAATGGCATCTGGTTTTGTGTAAAGGTTGCAGAGCTTTAGTACATGTTGTTACAAGAAATGTGAAAGCACTGACAAATATATGGACTGAACACAGTGATTACTAGATATTTCCACATCTGATGTGGGGACCAAACAATGAAGCTCAACTTGTTATCATCTCTAATTTATGATTCTGAACTAAAATGTATTATTCAACCACTGATGAATGGTCAGTGTGAAAATTTTCAACTTTTGTACATAGCAGCATGAGGAAAATAGAAGATACAATCAATGAAAATTAAACAAATAGAAAATATTAGATAAATCTCTAATCTGGTTTTTGACTGAGAGGATGTACTTGATTATAAATCACAGGTTCCACAATATGCTGTACACTGGGGAATTGTGCAGGAGTTGATTGCACTGAATAAACAAAATAACCATAAATTCTTATCAATAGCCCAAAGCACCACAAAAGCAGAGCAGTAGGTACATCCTCTCCC
This sequence comes from Megalonaias nervosa, assembly GCA_016617855.1. Taxonomy (NCBI): domain Eukaryota; kingdom Metazoa; phylum Mollusca; class Bivalvia; order Unionida; family Unionidae; genus Megalonaias; species Megalonaias nervosa. The sequence goes on from JAECUM010000644.1 coordinate 128,007, forward strand.
AGGAATTAAAATCAAAGTGACAACATATGATTGCAAGCCAGTGAGCCACAACTTTACAAAACATAGATACTATGATGAATTAATTATTGGAGATAAAACCACATTCTAACTCTATCAGATAATTTCATACCACTTGACTCTCTGCACCTGTGCACTGTTCTGTCAGGAACCAATTATTTTTATTCTTCTTTTTCTTGATGAGTGTGGGGTGGGGAGGGGTGAGATGAGATTTTCTTTCAAACAATTCTGATCTTTTTTCTTTTACCTAAAGATAATGCATGTATATTTTTCAACTAGTACAATGGACATAATTCTTCTTTTAACAAATAAAAGCAAACATTTTTTCAAGCTAATTTGGAGCAATAAACTTTTGTTCTAAAACAGACAAACACCAGGACCCTACCCCACACCAAAGAAAATTAAATTGTCCATCCCATGAATGCTCACCTGCAATATGCTACTTGAAAAATAAAAGCAGTGCTTAATAACCCTGGCCTGAAAATGATGTATAATGTGTTTTTGATCACGACCAGTGATGCAAACTAAATCAGTCTCAAAAACAAATTTCTTGCAAGTCTGACAAGAAAAAACTAGAGTGCAATTTATTAGGATCGTGCAAAACTCACTGCTGTACCATTTTTTAGTGTGGTTATTTTAATTCACATTTTAAATCAAAGTCCAAATTTGTGCTTAAATGTTTAAAATTTACAACCTGTAGACTATATTTCCTGTATCTTTTCTTTAGTTTTCTGCTTTAAAATCAATTTGGTGCCTATAAAAAGCAAGTGAGATATGGGGACTATCAATGTCAGTTGCAATCTATGTTTTGCAAGCTTTTATCTTTGATATCTTTTTTTCAAAACAGGTTAATTAAACTTTTAATATGCAAAATTGCCTCTGACATTTGGTTTTAAAAAGAGGAAATACATGTAGTCAATACATGTAAAATTTTTACATTTTCTTTACACTTTTTTACAGTTTCTGCAAAAAAACTTTCAATAAATAATTGTATCCATCTTTTTATAAAACTGGAAGAGATTTGTCCTAATTACTGATCTAAAAGCATCACTGATCTTGGGATTTATATGGCTTCTGTATCTAATTTTGTTCTATATATTATTAGAAGGATCAAAGGGACATAAACAAATTAGTTTTTTGACTCACTACTGACAATATTATGCACTAATAATCCTGCCAAGTCTCTGATTATCTGCAACTTCAATTGAAAGAAAAGCTGGAATTCCTTCTCTTTCCAGCAATATTTTTCAGGGATAACAATCCCCTTGTCCAAGTAGCCTGGACAACAAAACATAACTGTACAAATGAAATTTCAAATGTTATGCCCCTTGACTCAATGATGGCACACACCAACTTTCAGACCTCAAACTGCCAAACTTAAGAAATTGATATTTTCAGCCAGATATCCCCCTGCCCGTCACCCTGGGGTAATATCTAGGTTTTAAATCCACTATGCACATCTGAATACCACTCACAATCACATTCCAAAGTTTCAAATCTTCATCCTGCTCTGTACCTTACACTGGCTATCTATTTGATCCAAAATTAAACACAAAATTTGTTCTCTGTGCTACATTTCCCTGACGGTCTCCAGTCCAACATACTTATCCGACCTCACCCATGTGTACACATCAGCAAGATACTTATGCTCCTCTTCTGACACTCGTATTCTCATTATTCCCACTATGAAAATAAAGTCATATGGACAACGTTCTTTTGCATACCAGGGCCCAGCAACGTGGAACAAATTGCCCACTGAACTTAGACACAAAGACACAGTGATCTCGTTCAAGAGTGCTCTTAAAACTCACCTATTTCAACTGCAAGAACAGACTTGAAAGACCTAATAATGTATCCTGACCTTAAATATTTACAGCATGTTTTCTGTTTTCTAATTTCGTGGTGTTTGTTTTTATTTTTGTAATCGTATCATTATATATGTTTTTTAAGTGTTGTCAAATGTTGTAAAGCACTTACAGCTTCTAAAGATTAGGCGCTATACAAAGTCCTCATTATTATTATTATTATTTGTCTTCAACAGCGGAGACTGAGATGTTGTTTCGGGTTCAAGGCCATTTCTCAGTGCAAAATAGGCTATACATGGCAGCCAGTATAACTGGTGAAGTAAAAACACATGAAAACCCAAGTAAAAACCACTCACACACAGGAAAATACTGGAAAGCTTCCTCACATACCCATATTAGCAAAGCCTGAGACTCGAACTGAGGTTACTTTACAATAATCAGTAAAGTTAAGCGCTTTCAACACTCAGCCACCCAGGGCCCCTGACGGAGAGACAATACATTCTCAACAAATGGACAGACATCAGTACAGAAATGATGATATAATACCTCCTTTATTCCAAAAATCATATGGATATAGATTTTCTGACCAACACATTTACATGTATGATGCTTGCTAAACTGTCAAGGCATTCTAAGCAGGAATCATATGAAATGGTTTGAAGGTTGTTCCAGTTATAATCACTAAACAAGAAATGTACCAAAACAACATGGACACCCTGACCAATATACCATAATTAATGGGTAAAGTTCTGAGCCAAACAGCAGAATAACTGTTACAAGTTGTCAGAAAATGGTGAAAATTGAACAGATCCATTATCCTCTAAATGTAATGATTCATGCCAAATTTACTTTCAGTATATGAAGTCCTCCAAAAATTATTTAGCAGAAAGATAATCAGTGATGGCAAGGAGGAGATAGAACAGACAACACAGGTAACACTATATGTTCCCTCCACACATATGCCAGGGGCATAAAATGACCATATGTGCCAGTAAGAGCATGATTGTGGGTTTCCAGCAAAATATTTGGCCCTGTAATCCACAAATCTTGATCCCTGTCCACCCTTTTATTGCAAATAACTGTTTGTCCTTTTAAAATTGTGTGTGCCCCAGATTTAGGAGACAGGGTGACATAGTGTCCCTAAATCACTGGATCCTTAGGGCATCACTGCATGCACATTTTCATAGGTCAAAGAGTGATATATCCAAGGTATTGTTATGTAAGATGTGGAAAAAAAACTCTGCGAGATTTGATTGATGTCTGTGAGATTTCTTTTCATTTCTCAAATGTGCCTGAATTCAAAATGAAAAGTATTAATTAGGTTACATATATTAAGCTGCTGATTACCTGGGCTGAAATTATCCTTATTTGATTTGCCTAGAGGTTTCTGAAGCATTTAGCAAATCTAAAGCTGACAAAACATGGTTACTTGTATTTTGACTTGGGTTAATGCACCCAAAGAACTAGTTGGCATATCAAGTTTCCAACTGTACCTAAATTAAATAGCATGAAATCGACTGACTATAAACCTCTAATGGTTTCAGAAGGAAATATTTCAACTTATACATTGTTCTTTAACAAATCAGATTCACAGAATGGGGCTGTGAGATTGCTCCACCACCACCACACACACACCTCTGAAATTGTATCTTCCTCTGAGGGATATCACAAGTATCAAAGATATGAAGCAGATTGTTTGTGTATCTCTGTACAGTCATACATGTAAATTCTTCTTATATTTCCTCTCACAGGCTCATGGATGTTTGGCTTTGGTTTGGTTTGGTGCTTAATGGCACAGCAACACAAGTAGGTTATTTAGTAGTTTATTTTATGCCAAGGCAGTTGGAGTAAAGTACCACGCCCAAGGACACACTATAGTAGCTGACCCAGGCTAGTCTGATAGTAAGATTCAAGCTAGCAGGATCACCAGTGTAGAGCAGGTCTGATGTGCTCTCATGCATGTTGTACAACGCAACTTATGGAGGTAGGAGCTGCAGTGGCTCAGTGGTTGGTGTGCCAGACTCACAACTGAAAGGGTGCGGGTTAGAATCCTGCCATCAGATCAGCCAGTGTGTGTCACTATGCTGTATCCATGGGCAAAGCACTGTGCTACAAATTGCCTTGGCACTGAATACCATATTTACTCGCTAATAAGACAAGTCCAACTGCAAACTGCATAGACCCAGATCCACCATCACATAATGCACCGGCAGATCTGGGTCTGTGCAATTTGTTAGGAGAAATCAGTAGAGCTAGCAACAAAAACCCTGATCTGCAGGTGCATTATGCTATGGCAGATTTTGATCTATGCTGTGTGCAGTTGTGCAGTTGGACTAGACTTACAGGTGAGCATATACAGTAACCTGTTTATGGTGCTGTACCATAAAACACCAACCACAGGTTAATCTTAAATTTATGCACATCACTCAACAGCATATGCAGTGACAGTCACATTGCCCAGCAATTGTGGAAAAAGAATTACAAATTTTCCTATACCTTTAACATTTAAGCCCAAAGAAAAGATAGCAATTCAATGCACTTTCCCATTAACAGATGAACCATTAAAATGTGAGGCCCTATGAAAAAAGATGGATGGAATAATTGATCCTACCACTGCATGTACAAGCAAGATACATTTAACTTACTTGCTTACTTAAGTAACCTGGATTTGTTTTCCAAAACATCTGCACTTTTAGCTCCAATGAACAGGTACAATTATTAATTTGCACAAATCCTGCCTAGTTACTGAGAGCTGGGGAGAAGTTAAAAGCTGTATCCAAGCTCTGTACTTGTTTCTACTTGTAAAAATACATTTAATGGCTTGGGCTAGATGGGAATATGTTTTAAAGATATGTTTACATTTGATGACTCCATCTTTGCAGAAAAAATAATTCTACAGCTGCCAATATGAACACAATACTATATGTTCACTCTATACTCACTTGTAAGTTGAGTTCAGCTAAAAGAAGCACAAACCCAGCTCTGCTGTTGCCTAATGCATTGGCAGATCTGGGTCTATACAGTTTGTATGAAGTAATCAAAACAACCCAAACCATGATCTGTCAGAGCATTATGTGACTGCAGATCAGGGTCTTTGTTGTCTGCAGTTGGACTTGACTTACAAGAGAGTACATACAGTAAGGAGGGCCCCGAGTGGCTGAGTGGTCTAAAGCGCTCACCGTTATGGATCACTGCCATCTCACCTCTGTGTGAGTTTGAGTCTCAGGCTTGGCTAACGTGGGTACGTGAGAAAGCCTGCCAGTAACTTCTCGTGGGTCGGTGGTTCTTCCCGGGGTTTTCCAGGGTTCTTCCTCCACTAATTATACTGGCTGCCATGTATAGCCTATCTTGTGCTCAAAAATGGCGTTAAACCCTACAACAACAACAACAACATACTGTAAAGAGCAGTAGCCATAACAACATTTTCAAAATGGCTGACATTCATAACCATATTCAATGTCAAATTGGCCCAATTTTCATTCAGGACCAACTAGACATCATAAGAAGTTTTCAGTAAAAACCAAATGCTGATATGACCATCCTTACAGGAGAAGTAGCAATAACAAGATTTTCAAGATGGCCACAGTGGTGGCCAAACTGGACAAGTGACCAGCACAATTTTCAACTAGGACTAACTAGACCATGGGATGAAAGTGTGTTTCATGGCAATCCTTCATGTGATTTACAATGAGAAGCAGAAAGGCAATAACAAACTTCCTCTAAAAAGACAGACAACAGACAAATAATGAATGGACAATGGACAACAGACCATCCCATGAGCTCTTCTGGTCTATGAGCAGTAGAGCTAACAAAAATGTTTTCTGCATCCTTTCCACTAACACAACCTCCAACAATAAACATTGATCTTGTCCAAGGTATAAAAAGCAAGATACATGTATGTAAAACCTGAATTTGAGAAAATATGAAACTAAATCGATAAATCCAATGGGTATCAG